>JAODAL010053653.1:0-25133 GCA_025379985.1 Phyllomedusa bahiana
CTGGAGCAGCAGCGTTCAATGACTATGGACAGAGGGAGGGAGCAGGGAGCATATGCATGTTTACTCAGATAATTACATTACAACCAGCAGATTCTCTATACAGCAGACACAGGCTCTGACACAGAAACAAAGGTAGTGCAGATGCCCAGTAACACTGCTTTTTTCTCCCCCTCCCTTCAAAGCTCATTACTGTGTCCTGCCATCAGATAAGAAGTGCAAACAACCCAAGCATGGCCAGGAGCTTGCCAGATCAGCTCCTGGTCGTAGCTAATGTCAGGAAACTAAGGGCATCCAAGTCAGGCTGCAGCTCTCAGAGGCTTAACTTTTTTGAATCACATATATTTAGAAAAGTGATTAAATACCTATTTTGGAGGATCCAACATCAACATTAGATCGTGGCAAAACTCTTTTGACTTTAACATTGAGAGACAAATTATCCAAAAAACAGTTGTGCTAAAAAGTTTACATAACCCTACAGAATTTTTGCTTTCTTGGCCTTTTTTTCAGAGAATATGAATGATAACACAAAACCTTTTTTTCCACTCATGGTTAGTGGTTGGGTGAAGCCATTTATTGTAAACTACTGTGTTTTCTCTTTTTAAATCATTATGACAACCAAAAACATTCAAATTACCCTGATCAAAAGTTTATATACCCTTGTGATTTTGACCTGATAACATGCTTGTTACAAGTTGACACAAATGGGTTTGAATGGCTACTAAAGATAACATCCTCACTTGTGCCCTGTTTGCTTGTAATCAGTGTGTGTGCATAAAAGCTGAGTGAGTTTCTGGGATACAGACAGACTCTTTCATCTTTCATCCAGCCACTGATGTTTCTGGATTGTGAGTCATGGGGAAAGCAAAAGACTAATCAACGGATCTACGGGACAAGATAGTTGAACTGTATAAAACAGGAAAGGGATACAAAAAGATATCTAAGGAATTGATTATGTCAGTCAGCAGTGTTCAGACTGTGATTAACAAATGGAAATTGATATATTTTATACAATGTGATTTTCTAGATTTTATTTTGGATATTCAGTCTCTCAATGTTAAAATTAATCTACCCTTAATAGACTGCTCATGTCTTTGTCAGTGGCCAAACTTAAACAATCAGCAAGGGATCAAATAATTATTTCCTTCACTGTATATATATATTGCACCAAAAAAACACGATTTGAAGCAGCACATTCAAATAAACTTTATTCACCCATGTCCATCCCATAATGTTTTAGCTCCTCAATGGAGCCTTTCTCAAGCCTCCTCCATTGAGAAGCTTAAACATTTCGGGTTGGACATGGGTGAATAAAGTTTGTGGAAATTTATAATTTTTCTTGGATGTGCTGCTTAATATTGTGTTTTTGGTAAAAGAATTGGGGAAAGGTTTTGATCTGACTTTCTGGAGCGTACACTCCCAGTACTTACAATTAGGATTTTCAGGTTTGTGCTGCATTGGACTATATATACTGTGGGGGAAACAAGCATTTGATACGCTGCCAATTTTGCACGTTTTCCCACCTACAAAGAATGGAGAGGTCTGTAATTTTTATCATTGCCACATTTTAACTGTGAGAGACAGAATCTAAATAAAAATCCATGAAATCACATTGTATGATTTTTTAAATAATTAATTTGCATTTTATTACATGAAATAAGTATTTGATAACCTAATAATCTGCTAGAATATTTTCTTCTCAAAGACCTGTTAGTTTTTATTTAAGAAGCCCTCCTACTCTGCACTCATTAACCGTCTTAATTGCACCTGTTTGAACTTGTTATCTGTATAAAAGACACCTGTCAACACACTCAATCAATCACACTCCAACCCCCCCACCATGGTCAAAGCCAAAGAGCTGTCTAAGGACACCAGGGACAAAATTGTAGACCTGCAAAATGCTGGGATGGACTTCAGGACAATAGGCAAGCAGCTTGGTGAGAAGGCAACAACTGTTGGTGCAATTATTTGAGAATGGAAGAAGCACAAAGGGCCACATGCATGAAAACAGTCTAGGTCTAAAACTCACTTTGTTATCATTAGTAACCAATCATAGCGCCCCTTTGACATATAGTCTCGAAAAATGAAAGGGGCACTCTGATTGGTTGCTATGGGTAACAAAGTGAATTTTAGACCTAGACAGTTTTCATACATGTGGCCCAAAATGACTGTCAATCTTCCTCAGTCTGGGGCTCCATGTAAGAGCTTACCTCATGGAGTAAGGAATGGTCAGGAATTAGCCCAGAACTACCCAGGAGGACCTGGTTGATTACCTGAATAGAGCTGGGACCACAGTGTCAAAGATTACCGTTAGTAACACACTACGCCATCATGGATTAAAAATCCTTCAGGGCACGCAAGGTACCCCTGCTCACATCAGCACATGTCCAGGCCCTTTTAAAGTTTACCAGTGACTATCTGGATGATCCAGAGGAGGCATGGGTGAAGGTTATGTGGTCAGATGAGACCAAAATAGAACTTTTTGGTATCAACTCCACTCGCCGTGTTGGAGGAAGAAGAAGGAAGAGTACAACCCCAAGGACACCGTCCCAATTGTGAAGCATAGGGGGTGAAACCATCACACTTTGGGGATGCTTGTCTTCAAAGGGGACAGGACGACTGCACTGTATTGACGGGAGGATGGATGGGGCATTGTATTGCGAGATTTTGATCAACAACCTCCGTCCCTCAGAAAGAGCATTCAAGATGGGTTGCAGCTGGGTCTTCCAGCAGGACAATGACATGAAACACACAGCCAGTGGCTCTGTAAGGGCCGGTTCACATGGCTTATTCAAGCCATAATTGCGGGACGGATTTCGCCCGCAATTACGGCTTGAGTAAGGGGCGGGGGCGTTGCCCGCCAACCCCATAGACTTTCATTAGTCAAGGCGCGTAAGTGAACATGTCACTTTCTCCCCGCCCGGCGGATTCGCCGAGCAGGGAGGAGAGACGGAATCCATAGTTCTCTATGAGAACTGTGGATTACTGTAATGGCTGAGACGGATTGCAGCCGTATTGCAGCACAGCAGTACGGTGCGCAATACGGCTGCAATCCGTCCCTGAAATAAGCCGTGTGAACGGCCCTTAAGACGTCCTGAAGTTACATCGCAGTCTACAGACCTGAACCCAATTGAAAATCTTTAGAAGGAGCTGAAACTTAATGCATTGATCTGGAGAAGATCTGTATGGAGGAGTTGGCCAAAATAAAATGCTAATTTCTGATTTAAAAATAAAACAATATGTATATATTTTTTTTTTTATTTTGACTCTCAGTTGAAGTGAACCTATGATATAAATTACAGATCTCTCCTTTCTTTGTAGGTGGGAAAACTTTCAAAATTGCCAGTGTATCAAATGCTTATATTCCTCACTGTATGTGTATATATAAATAATATATATATATATATGATTTTAATACGATGAGAGTATATTAAATAAAACCGTGCCAAAACCTGCATCGATAGTCGCGCGTCTCAAAAACCTTGTCAAAAACACATCAAATACTGGTTATGGCACTGATTTGGATGCTGATTTTTTCAAACCCTAAGTTATGCTATATGTTTGTATATAGGCAGATCAAAAGTTCATTTCCAGTAGCAAGCAAATAAAAAAACAAGTGCTACAATGGAGAGTTACACAGGTGCAGCATACTGGTGAACAATCGCTCACACATCTACCATCCGTGAGGGTAGTGACTGCTTAGTTTATACCTGCACATAGTTTACACAAGCATGCAAAAGAGCCACAGTACCATACAGGGGAGATTACTCAAGTGCAAAAATACTGACAAATAACCACTCCCACGCCTCCTACCCATAAAGGGATGATTAATAGTAATACAATTGCATTTACATAATGCTTTTATAGGGTGCAAGTCATACAGTTACGTGTGGTGCACCATGCTAGTTTACAACCTATTGGTGACGCCCAAACTATTCAATCAGGTGGGCTGCCCAGCATGCCCGAAATACCAGAAACAAAATACTGAAACCCTATACTCATGCTTTAATATTCTGGCCGAAATCTCAACTAAAATGAGTGATTTTTTTTCAGGATATAGTTTGGCCTCGTGACACTGGGGAACATGAGATGTCAGTATTTAGTATTGTGCACTTACAGTATGTTGATCAAATTGCATGGGCTTCATCAATGGGCTGCACTCAGCTGGTGCACCATACATAACCATACGACTGGCACCGTCACCGTCATGGAAACCTTATCTATGTGCAATTATAAAACTAGCAATCACCTCCTTTTATTTACATATATATATATATATATATATATATATATATATATATATATATATATATATATATATATATATATATATATATATTACTGTGGTTCCTTTGCATCATGGTGTGAGCTGTCTTTTAACTTGAGTATATGTATGTACTAAGTAATTGCTCCACTTATGAATAGTGGGTGTGTAGATGATTGCTTATTAGTATTCTGAATCTGTACAACTTCTCCCATGTGGCCCCAGGGATTTTTTTGCATTCTACTGGGAATGAATTTTTGCCCTGCCTCTGAAACTAACTAAATAATGTCCCAATTTTTGTGAATTGTTTCTTTGAAAAAAAAAGAAAGAAAAAAAACACACAAAGAAGCAAGGTTAATACAAGCAACCATAAGAGAGGTCCTGTGGTTTCAAAGGTATGGCAAATACAAATGCTCATGTGGGACAACAGTAGCAAATAAATGCTTCAAATTCCATGTATCATTAAAGCATTTGAAAATATCATAAAAGAATTTATAATATACAGTATGTAAAAGAATTTTAATATTCTGTACCATAAGAAAGGAACACTGACAAGTAACCATGAAACTAAATGGGTTAACCTTATATTGCTCAGGTCAGCAGTGTCAAAGTTTTTTCCCCCATGTGCCTTTTACAATATTTAAATTTCAGTGGAGCATTCAAGACAGTAGAGCACCATACACCAACATGGTGTTTCTCCCTAATGAGAAACCTTACCCATTTCAAGTCAGAAGAACAAGATAGGCCACATAATCCTAAAGAAAAAGAGAAGGAAAATCCTGAAGCGTCCATCTGTAGTAATGAGTTCGTAGAGCATTAGAAAAAATAGACAATGGAAAAATAGAGAAAAGATGAGTAAAATAGAGCAGAGACAAAAGTTGGTACACAGAATGCTATACAGAACCACAGTACACACAGTGCAGTCCATGTGCCTCCATGTAATGCCTTCACATATCTTAGACACTATTCTCTCATTCTTGTTTCTCTCAGATTTGTGAGAAAAACCAAAGCACAGCAAGGTACAGTGCATCTTAAAGAATGTTATGGGCATTGGATTCAGATCCCAAACTGGGTTGTCTGCATAAGGCCTAATGGTATCAGACTATAATCTTCTCCAAGTCACACCAAACAACACTTCTTATCACCATGTAAACACAGCAGCAACCACATTTTCCTTTTTACAGGAAGTAAATCTGAATTTCATTCACTGTATAGTGTATATCAAACACTTTTCCATTGCTTTGTTTAGATAACATAGATGTAAAGTAAAGGCATTGGCGTGGCCACAGGACACGTTTCATGCAGCTTTGTATATATTGTAAGTATAATATATACATTGGACATGAAAACAGACTTTCCAGAGAGGAAACTAGTTATGAAGATTGACCAGGAAGGAAGCATTTTTAGAAACAAAGATAATATTGTAGATGTAAAGCGACTGTGGGGTCAGGCCATAAATGGAGAAAGGAGCAATGTATATGGCAGGTTATACGGCTGGAATATATTAACCCCCTGGAAGGTACCAGTCAGTAGATAGATGAGTGTCAGAAGTTCTGTCACAAAGAACTAGCATCTTCAGTTCATATATAAACCATACAACTCTACTCATGTCAGGCATCTGACAGGATAACATTTCATGTATTTTCCCACACACAGTAGTACGGTTTATGCTACCCCCATTGAGAGTGTCAGAGAAACCATACAGAGTTAAATAATTTAATAGTTCTTCAGAAAATGTTCATAATTTCCAACAGACCCAAGAGGAATGTATGTCTCAAGCCTATGGCTTCATTTACACGGCACTGGTTTACAGATGGATTTTTAAGTGGATTCAATATTTAGAATCCACAAAAATCCAACTGTAAATCGTCCCCATAGACCACAATAGAAAATCCGAAATGTAGTCTACACAGCTCAGGTCAGATCCGAAATCCGATCTAAAAACATAGAACATGCTCCATAATACACACATGTTCAATGTGGGACGGCCGAAATTCGCCGCAAAATTTGCACAATAAGAGTGGAAAAAAACTATTGTAAAACACTGGTCGGATTCTGATTAGAATCTGACCAGTATTTTGTCCTCTGCCGTGTGGACCAAGCTTATCTCAGACATTTGGTCAACCCATTAACCGATTCTCTCATTGGTTGATTTTGAACCTCCATTGATAATACACATTTTTATATGGCAGGGATGCTTACTGTGCCATTTCATGAGAAGGGGAACATCTCTCCTTATGGAGAGCACCAGTTAAGGTGTGTAGTGTTTTGATTGCCTTTTAGCCCACTACTAAGCATCTGCATATCACAAGGCATTATGGTAATGGAGCTGGAAAGCTCACTGCGCCCTCTATAGGTTGTAACAAATCCTCAATTTACTTCTGATTCACTGAATCTTTGAGAAGCAAAAACAGGCCTTGTGATATGCAGATGCTTAGTAGTGGGCTAAAAGGCAATCAAAACACTACACACCTTAACTGGTGCTCTCCATAAGGAGAGATGTTCCCCTTCTCATAGCCACTCATTGCCTCCCACCAGTCAAGCCAATATCGCTCTGCTCTACACTGATGAGGGGCAAAACCCCGAAACGCGTATGTAGATGAGCAATATTGGCTTGACAATTATTCCTTTTTGCTTCTCAAAGATTCAGTGACTCAGAAGTAAATTGAGGATTTGGTACAACCTATAGAGGGCGCACTGAGCTTTCCACCTCCTTTCCATAATGCCTTGTGATGTGCCATTTCATGACTTGCTTCCCAGCATCCTCTGGGTTATGGGCCCAGATTAATTAGTAACAGCTCCCTCGCCCTCCGACAAGAAACTAAAATATCAATTAAAACTGATTTGCAAGGTAATATGCTGCAAAATAAACCTCAGTGTAACACAACAATGGTTACTGTTCTTGTGTAGAAATATGTTGAGTAAACTAACCAATTGTATTGCGATTTATAATCAAAAGTGTGAAGTAATGATGATGATGTAATGAATATTATAATGTTACTACACCTCCAGACCAATCTCTATAAAAACTTGTATGTATTACCCGAAATAAAGAATTTTACTTCTGAAATCAACCTGGCCTCAGTTGCCAATCTTCCCTGACCTATGCACATATGTCCATCCATTCTTCTATTAATTTGGAAAACACAAATTGAGGACTAAGTCATGGGTTTATAGCAACGACAAGAGTTATCACCCCAATTTACTTGCTATTAGTTTATGACGACTATGCTCAAGGAACATTACACCAGGATTACCATATAGTCATTAAGATGTTTCAGAGAATGATTGCAACAAAATGCTGTTTTTCTGTGTGTCTGGAGCAAGCATTATAACATCATGTGATATACTCTTCTCTAAGTGACTGTGATTTTCATCGAGGAACTTACACTGCAGCCTTTAGTACTTGCAACTTCACTATATAGCAAAAGTATGTGAAGAACCCTTCTCAATTTTTAATAAATGTTTAAGCCATTGTAAAAGGATGAATAGAATGAAGCACACTGCCATGCATCCTCCAGAGACAGATAATAATGGTAGCAGTATGTTGTACTGAAGTGCTCAGTGATTTTAAACATAGCACTGTCATAAGATGCTACCAGTGTTGGCCTGGCCCAACACATGTTTTCAACTGTATGCCTTGCCCTAAGGACAGTAATTATGTGGTGGTAATATTTAGTCATGAGGCGGCGGTATTATTTTGTCTTTGGTCCTAGTGGAACTATTGGTAATATGGTCCTTGAGATTCTGGTTTTGCGTGTTAA
This sequence comes from Phyllomedusa bahiana, assembly GCA_025379985.1. Classification (NCBI taxonomy): domain Eukaryota; kingdom Metazoa; phylum Chordata; class Amphibia; order Anura; family Hylidae; genus Phyllomedusa; species Phyllomedusa bahiana. Next base: position 8,026 of record JAODAL010053653.1, read on the forward strand.
CAGTACAGCAATAATATTTATACCATATTAGTGGACACAGGGGCCCAAAACAGAGAGGCAAAATGCAGCAGTTATAGGGTAAGCCCTCAGAATTAACTCCAGCAGTGGGTTTTTAGGGAATTTTTAAAATTTTTTGATCTGCTAGATATGCCCTCAGCATTGGGGCCCATCAGTGGAGTTGATTATTGGGGCCCACCAGTGAAGTGGATTCTTGGGGACCACCTGTGGAGTTGATTCCTGGGGCCGTAAAGTGGTTTTAATTCTTTGGGCCCACCAGATAGGGCTATGGAGTCCACAAGCTAAAGCTTCAACTCTCAGACTCCCGACTCAGACTCCCTCATACATGGCGCATGTTTAAGTGATAACTTTACTGTAGTAAAATGGTAACATCAGGCTGTTTATCACCTTATGATACAATAATCAATCTACTTAGATAGAACATACACTGACAAGCAAAATTATATCAATGTTTAGAACTTTTGACTTTTAGGCTCCACATCTCACCATCTACTACAGCTTTGTACATGAGGTTACCATCATTTAATAGACAATCATCTTACCTATCTTATACATAGGTTTGACTTGCAAGCATCCAGCATCTGCTGAGTTCTGTAGATTTTTGTTATATAACTGCAGTTACTGTTTTGCTCCTAAAAATCAAAATGTTAATTTTGATTATTTTCTTAGTATTTTGGTAAATCTACCTTTTGGCTTTCAACACTGCCTGAACCCTTCTGGGCATGCTCTGGATCAGATTCAGGCATTTCGACCAAAATCTGATCCAGGTCTCTTCTACACATTCCCAATGTTGGTGCAGACTGGACTTGGATACAAATACAGCTTTTTCTTCAACTCTACCCACAAATTTTTGATCGGGTTGAGGTCTGGGGACTATGGAGGTCAATACAGCAACTCTAATTCATTGTCATTGAACCATTCCTTCTCCAGCCTTGACGTCTGCTTCAGGTCGTTGTCCTTATAGAACACTATGTTGTCCTTTTCATACACATAGTACTCGAGTGTATGAAGTCACTCATATTGTAGGAAACTCACATATTGGTCTGCATTGAGATCAACATTAATCCTGGTCAAGTACCCAACATCTTTGGCTGTAAAACATCCCCATATCATCAGGCTTCCTTCACCGAACTTCACAGCTTGTTCAATTTCTTTTTAGCCCCATTCTTCCAAACCCATTTGCCCCCATCAGAGCCCGGTCTATTGACTTTCATCTCATCGCTCCAAAACATCCGTTTTCAATCTTCCATTTTTCATACTTGTTTGCAAACTCGAGCCAATGCTTCCTATGACGAGACTGAAGTCAAGGCTTCATCTCCTTTTTTCAGGCCATCATTTCAGACCTGTGTAATGCGTGTTGCCCTCTGCTTGCATGGACGTCTGTGCTCTCACTCTTATGAAGCCTACGAACCACCTCCACTGCCATGTTTGTCGCGTTAGAACCGATAGAACTCATGATGAGCCAACTTGTTGACTCTGATATTTTGCCTGGATGTCCACCTCTTGGCTTTGGAATGGATGGATGGACTTTACTTCATATTCTTCTAGCTGTCATGGCCTCATATGATGCAGTTTGCCAATTTTCTTGGACCAGAGACCGCTATCAGTGAGCTGGATGAGGCGGTTTCTCTTTTCTTGGAAAATCTTCTTCATGGCTGTTCGAACCAGTGACCTATCACTTGGGAGTCAGCCTAATAACACACTGAGCTATTAGGGAATGTGAGAGCAGGTTGTAACTTGTAGTATACAAGAAGAAAAAGATTGTCCCACCACCATGAGCAAAACTTAGTTCTGCAGTTACATGACAAGAACCTGCAGAACTAAGCACATGCTAAATACTTGCAGGTCAAATTTATGCATGAGATAGCCAAAATGATTGTCTATAAAATAATGGTTAGCTCACGTTCAAAGCTGTATTGGATGGCGAGATATGGAGTCTGAAACTCACAAGTTCAAAACATTGTTACCCTTTTGCTTGTCAGTGTGGCTTATATTTATTGGATACAACAATGAATAACATTTGTGGAGTGAGTCTATGAATAGTATCGCCTCCATCAGATTCTCCTTCATGGATTACCTCAAATCTGATCTCATTATTTCCAGGCTAGGGAACGGCCTCTCTACACTAACTTGGGTTGTGGGCAAAGAGGTGACCACAGGGGAAACATCACTAACAATCTCAGGGTATAAAGGAATTGCCTCAGGAACAGTCAGTTTTGATGAATGATTAAACGCTTCTACTTCTTTGAAAGCAAGTGAAAAATTTTGCTGAAATATGGTCAATCTGTTTGCTATGGGAGCAGAATCTTTTCCTTTGTGGCAATACTTTGCCTGCTCCATGTCATCCATTACACTCCTCATCTGATTAGGCTGAAGATATGAGAGCAGTAGCACCGGTTAGACCCAATTCCTCTTGCTCTTGGCACTACATCGAACTAACTGTACCAACTAATCATATATTTTGAGTCGAAGTCGGTCCATTTTATAACGACTCCAACTCCTGCAAAATAGGCCCCGACTGATTCCACGACTCCGACTCCACAGCCCTGCCACCAGTGGAGTGGATTTTTGGGGGCCCACCAGTGGAGTGGATTCTTGGGACCCAACAGTGGAGTGGATTCCTGGGGCCCATCATTAGAGTTAATTCCTGGAGCCTAACAGTGGAGTTGATCCCTGGGGCATCACCAGTCTAGTTCATTCCTGGCGCCCTCCAGTCAGGTTGATTCTTGAGGCCCTACAAAGTAGTTGATTATTGGGGCCCACCAGTGTAGTGGATTATTTTGGCCCACCAGTGAAGTGGATTATTTGGGCCCACCAGCGGAGTTGATTCTTGTGGTCCTCCATTGTAGTTACTTCATGAGGTCCTCCAGTGTAATTGATTCTTGAGGCCCACCAGTGGAGTTGATTATTGGGTTCCACCAGTGGAGTTGATTCTTGGGTTCCACCCTAATACACATAAAACACATAACTCTTGCACTTGCCTCTTACTTTCTGCCCCTATTTCTCTGCATCTTTCCTTGAAAAGCATATCCATGCCTGCTATTTTCAGTGACCCACCATGCCCGAGGGCCAACAGAGGGTTTCCTCTGCTCCTCTGCCGGCCAGTCCTAGCATGTTTATCCACTGTGCACAACCCCTGATCTGTGAACAAGTCAGAGGGCACAGAGACTAGCTGTTCTCCACTCTTTATAGTAGGTATCAGACTGTCAGACCAGGGATGCCCTCTCTGTTACCTCCACCTGCCCATAAGCAGACCCACTACATATCATAATAGGAGACTGCTTTATGATCAGTTTTCTCATCTAACAGTGCAATTAGGGGACCACCCTACAACTACTGTAGATGACTCTTCCACTCTATCTCTTGCTTGCTGCCTATCTTTCTCTGCCTTTCTCCCAGATAAGCAGCCCAGAGACCCACCATACCCAAGGGCCCATCGGGGGTTTTCCCTACTCCCTTGTGGGCCAGTTCGAGCCTGTCTGCTCTAGTCAACTCTGGGTACTTTTGCTGTAAAGTGGAAGTCTCAGAGTAAATGCTTAGCCACAAGGCAGAAGATAAACTCAGTAAGTGAGAAAACTGAGTGCTGAAGCATGTGGCTTGCATAAATCATCTATCCTCTGATGCATTGCTATAGACTTTCAAACTGCCTCTGGAAGCGACATTTTCACAAGCACTGTGTATTGGGATCCTCTTACAATTAGTTTCCATGGCCAAACAAGCTTAAGATCACCATGTACAATACCATGAAGCAGCTGGAGTAGTGTAAAGCATGCCCCCACTGGGCCCCGAAAATATTCTCTAGACTGAGAAATCATTTTTTTACTATCTTACAGTCTGTTGATTTGTACCAGACCCGCTTTTCAAATGACGAATAGGGCCAGTGGCGTAACTAGAGAAGCCAGGGCCCCCTAGCAAACTTTTGGATGGGCCCCCCCCCCTCCCTGACCACGACCATATACCAGGACATGCTGTTAGATAATGTAGATAATACAAGGGCAAATATCTCACCATACATATCACCATCATACTGCTACCAATCAAATCCACTATACCAAAACCAACATTACCAATAACGCTATTACATAAGGACCTGATTATACCACCAGAACACGACCACAAATTACCACCACATAGTGACTGAATAATAACCCTACACTATTACTGATCAGTACACAAAAACCAATACTGTCTAATAATAATAATATATAATAATATAGTGACCATAAAGTGGTATATACTATGTACACAGGCTGTGTAGACTGTATATAACCACCATACAGTGACCATATAGTGGTAGACACTAGTGTCAAAGGCTCTGCAGACTGTATATTACCTCCATACAGTGACCATATAGTGGTAGACACCAGTGTACACAGCCTGTGCAGACATATAAGTGATTACAGTGCAGTTACATCTTGTGACTCACAGGTGACGTTTCTCTGACCAGTCGTTGACTTTCTCTTTTGTTCTGCATCCGGTCCAGTCCGCCATCTTGATGACATCTCCCGACCACTTGTCCCTGCAGATTTAGACACAAATATCTTAGAATCCTGACTTTTCCAGCACCTGCCCCCCTGGCTATATGGGGTCCATTTAGGCAGGCAGGCTTAGATAGGATATAGGGGGCCCCAAATAGGCAAGGTTTAGGTAGCCAATAGAGTGCCCATATAGGCAGGCAGGTTTAGGTAGCTATAGGGAGCCATACAGGTAGACAGGGGTTAGGTGGGCTATAGGGGCCATATAGGTAGGGTTTAGGTAGCTAAAGGGGCCCCATATAAGTAGACCGGCAGGCTTGTGGGGTAAAACAGCAGGCTTGTGGGGGTATACAGCAGGCATATAGGGGTGTACAGGCAGGCATATGGGGGCTGTACAGGCAGGCATATAGGGGGCTGTATAAGGCAGGCATATAGGGGGCTGTATAGGCAGGCAATAGGGGGCTGTATAGGCAGGCAGGCAGATAGGGGGCTGTATAGGCAGGCAAGCAGGCAGATAGGGGCTGTATAGGCAGGCAAGCAGGCAGATAGGGGGCTGTATAGGCAGACAGGCATATAGGGGGCTGTATAGGCAGCAGCATATGGGCCTATAGGCAGGCATATGGCGGCTATAGGCAGGCATATGGGGGCTATAGGCAGGCATATATGTGGGGCTATAGGCAGGCATATGGGGGGCTATAGGCAGGCATATGGGGGAGTATAGGTAGGCATATGGGGGGCTATAGGCAGGCATATGGGGGCTAAAGGCAGGCATATGGGGGGGTATAGGTAGGCATATGGGGGCTATAGGCAGGCATATGGGGGCTATAGGCAGGTATATGGGGGCTATAGGCAGGCATATGGGGGGTATAGGCAGGCATATGGGGGGTATAGGCAGGCATATGGGGGGTATAGCAGGCATATGGGGGCTATAGGCAGGCATATGGGGGCTATAGGCAGGCATATGGGGGGTATAGGCAGGCATATGGGGGGCTATAGGCAGGCATATGGGGGGCTATAGGCAGGCATATGGGGGCTATAGGCAGGCATATGGGGGCTATAGGTAGGCATATGGGGGGGTATAGGCAGGCATATGGGGGGCTATAGGCAGGCATATGGGGGGCTATAGGCAGGCATATGGGGGTATAGGTAGGCATAATGGGGGGTCTAGGTAGGCATAGGGGCATATGCAGGGATATGGGGGCAACATGCATGCATAATGGGGGCTATAGGCAGGATATGGGGCTATAGCAGGCATATGGGGGGCTATAGGCAGGCATATGGGGGCTATAGGCAGGCATATGGGGTAGATAAAATAAGAAACAACTTACTCACCTCGGTCCACGCTCCCCCGATGCGCCGCTCGCTCCACTCTGCTGCTCTCCCTGCAGCCTCTGCGCTCAGCACGGGCGGCGCGGTGATGTGACGTCACCGCACGCGCCCCCGTGACCACAGAGGGCCGGCAGGGGGAAGTAACAGAGCGGAGCGATCGGCGCTCCGTCCTGCTACTACCGAGCAGCGCTGCCTCTGAACGCTCGGGCTGGGGGGCCCGGGCGTTCAGAGGGAGTATGCGCTGGGCCCCGCAGCTCCCGTCCGCCGCGAACTGTTAGCAACTGCCGGGGCCCCCAAGCGCATACGGGTCCCCAATAGCACTGCCCCTGCTACCCCCAGCGCGGGGCCGTAGTGTATGTACCGTGTCGCCACTGAATAGGGCCATTGCTGCAGCTTACAAAGACACTTTACACAACTGCTTGCTTCCAGCTTTGTGGCAACCACATGACTGTGTCCTTGTGTACTAAGTGTAAGAGCCATGGTTTGATGAACTTAGTGCACAAAGTCCTGACCTCAAACCCTTTAAACACCTTTTGTACATATTAAAGCCCTACAAGCTCATGTGGTGGTCATTTAGGGCGACATCTATGAAGATCGGCGCGTCGGATCGCCCGTTTTCACAGGATTTTTAGTGAAAGCTGTGCCTCATGTATGTCGGCACCCAAGGTGCGCTCATACATGCGGTGTAAAGTCCCCAGTGTGTGAGGCGCAGTGCGGGACTTAGGCGCAGAAGGACTGCGCCTAACAGCGAAAAATCATTAAACATGTTAGTGAATAGCAAAAAGAGTTGTCTTTCAAATGAATGAATGAATAAATAGAAAAATCAAAGCTGTCTAAAAGCGATTAAATGTATTGAAAAAGTTGATCATTTAAAATCAAAGGTTAAATATATAAGATCGGCAACTCTTTTTTTATTAGTGTACTGTTGTAACAGTCGACCTAGAGCACATTTTGCCCCATTCCATTACGTTCTCGCTTCACTTTACCTCCTCCGGCTCAGATAGACCACATTCAACTAGGTTTGCATGTCGGAGCTGCAATGCGCCTCACTTTGCCGACCCGCGATCATTCATGCCTCGGAGTATTCAAAATTGTCGGGTCCCGCCCCAGAACACCCACACCGTGCCCATTGCACGCCCTTTCATGTTAGGCGCATCCGAAAGTGGCGAAGCTTGCGCCTAACATTGCATCCCTGCGTCCGACAGGGGATTCAGATCGGTGAGGCGCAGTTTTTGCCAGAAAACAGGTGCAACTCCCGATCATACATGTCGCCCTTAGTGTTTGTATCTGGCTCTGTACTGCATTTTAGAACGCAAAATGCTTGCTGATACATATTCATGAGAGGATTGCATCCTCGTTAAGCCCTCTTTCTAAACCATTGACTATCATGTCATCTGACAAACTATGCTCAATGTGAATGGTCAGTGCCCTCCCTGCAGCTCCAGCCTCTACCTTTACCCTTAGTATTCAGACATAAACTGACTCAATCAGGGTGCGTTCCTATGGCAGTGACAAAATACCGTCGGAATCTGTCTTAAGAATCCGGACAGCATTTTGTCGACTTTTGCATGGTTTTGGAGGACGGTTCTGTCCACTGTTTGCGGATACGCCAACCCCCTCAACCACTGAAATGCCCATCTTCCACCCAAAAACTGAGAGGAAAATTGAACATGTTCTATGTGTAACAAACCGTCTGGCAAAAAATCCGTTCAGTATAGACTGCTGAACGGATTTTCTATTAAAGTCTATGTGCAAGGTTGACAGTCTGTTTTCAGACGTTTTTTAAAATCCAAAAACCGTCTAAAAATCCAACCAAAAACCTTGCCGTGTGGACGGACCCTTAGGGGTTGTTCACATGGCGTTTTTGGATCCGATTTTGGATCCGTGTTAGATCCAAAAACGCATTGGCGATCGGATCCTAAACGGACCCAACACCTATCCAATACGCAGCTAAGTGTTTGGATGCATGTTGGATGCAGCAGGATCGCACCCTATAGTTTATTATAGGGCTCTGCTGCGTCTTTCGAACCAAGAATTGACATGTCAAGTCTTGGAACGGATCTAAAAGACGGATCCGAAAGACGCAGTATGACACATCAGCAATCACTCATGTGAACCCTGATGCATGTTTTATATTAAAAGGAATGTAAATCACATTGCTATTTATTGGATGTGTGATTGGGTCCGTTTGGGGCCTGACAGACGAGTCCATTTGAACATGCGCTTTTAGATGCCTGTTTGGATCCAACACCCCGCGTGACCATACCCTTATAGTGAAAGTTAATGAAAATGACATTAACGGAATGTGCACACAAGAATATGTCATAAAATGAAGTACAGTAGATTACGTCAAAAACTGGAGATAGATTACATGTATAAACTGGCTATTTCATACTTCGCAACTTTTTGGATGGTAAAAGATGTGTGCTTCAATCATTCAAATTTACACTATGGCACAAACATCCTCTGAATATAGACATTTTTAACATCCAAATGGTCCCAAATCATATAATAAGACACAATGTGGGTTCTAATACATAGTTAGGAACCAGAAAGACACTTTATAGATCATTGCAATAAATAATAAGGCGAATCAATGATCAAATAAAAGGAGCAAAAGAGGCAATCAGGTCAAAAGTAGTGACTGTCCCTTATAAATCAGGACACTTGGGAGGAATTGGTATTTGTAGTGTCGGACAAAAACAACTCCAGGTCTACAATGCGCAGGGGCCCAACAGGGGTTTCCCCTATTCCCTTGTGTGCAAGTCCGAGCCTGGCTATTTGTCAATCATACCAAATGAATAATCTATATAGTAGCCTGTTTTTTCCCTTCTGCTCTCATAAATGGCCAGCTCCCACCAATTCAGTTGAGAAGTTCTGCACATACTTGGCATAATATGTGGTGAAAAACACTAAGTAGCTTTATGAACTTTCTAAAGGTTCAAAGATATCATCAGTGGAAAAAACTACTTCTGTACTGAACTGATCGCCAAGGAGTGGCAAAGGATTTCACTGCATATATGACTTAGGTTAAAAATAAACACTGTTATATCAACCACAGGCAGTCCATGACTTACACTGTTCTGACTTACATCTGTCCCCTAGTTACAAACGGAGGCTTATGGGGCATGCTGGCACTTGGAGTGTCATATTCCATAGCAGATAGTAGCTGTGGAACAACAAGTACCAGCAAGCCACAGCAGCACATGAGGTGAAAATAAGGTGAAAATCTTCTTAACAAGGGCACAGACAGCAAAACAAATGTAAAAACCCTTCCCTGCACTACCCAAAACAAAAAAAAAACTTTTTGTGCTGGAGTTACATTTAATACATATACCTGTTCCAACTTACATACAATTTCAACTTAAGAACAAACCTACAATCCCTATCCTGTTCGTAACCCGGGGACTGCCTGTAATAGGAATTTTCTTTAGGGTCACCATCTTTATAGTCTACAACTGTTTAGCAGAAATATTGGAAATTGTAGCACTTTTCATTTCTTACATACAAACTCATGCCACCAGCTTTAGATAGAAATGAGATAGGATTTAAAGGGGTCTGCCATAATGTTCCTATGTGACCACCAGCCAATCACTGGTCTTAGCAATGCAAGTTACAAGTTATTGGCTGCACATAGTTTTCAAGGCACCATAGCAGCCATAAAACAAGGACTAGCAGGAAGGACTGAAGGAGTAGCTTTAGATCGACAGGGGTTTTAGAAGATTGTTTTACAGAATCAACCCACTTTAGGCAAGTGCTTTAACTTTTCTAAAAAAAAAAAAAACCTTTAAAGCACCACAAATTCAGTTACCTACTTGATGTACACACAGCATCATGATTTTTTTAAAAGTCTTTTTACATTCTTTTAGTCCTATGTGGGGGAAGAAACTTGTCAACTTCTAAGGTATCCACAGGGTCTCTACACAGGGGTTATCATCATGTATATTAAAGAGAACCTGTCACATAGTTTTTGCCCCCTGGCTGAAGACAGAACAAGCCAGTGTCAGACCTGCTGTTTCCAGCGCTGTGTCCCTTATTCTGTAAGATGCTGTAGATTTTGTGTATTTAATGCTCAAATCTGCAGTTTTCAGCCAGAAGAGTCATTCGAAGAGTCCTTCAGAGTGTCAGTTTTTTGTCAAACCCCACCCATCTGAGGCTAGCCCCGCCCACTTCAACTGACAAACCTATTACTTTGAATAAGTAGAAACATGTGAATAACTGTCAGTGGGTGGAGCTAGCCTTTGGTGGGCGGGGCTAACACCTACTCATGAATAAGATTTGAGAGGTAAATGCTCTAAAACTGCTGCATCTTACAGAATAATGGGCACAGTTCTGGGAACACCAGGTCTGACACTAGCTTGTGCTGCCCTCAGCAATGGGGGTACAACCTATGTGACAGATTCCCTTTAAGCTTTGGCATGGGAGTTTCTCTATTCCTAACCATGTACCACTTTCATTATCTACAAATGTCATGTTCTTGTAAAATATTTTTATATGAATATGCCAATTGCATCATTTGTTTCATCAGCCCTCGAACAATACGATTAGGTCAAATACTGTGAAGAAGTGGATAATTATCATTAATATTATTGGTGTGCTTTATTTACTAAAGAGAACCCGTGGCATCTTCTGACATGTCTCTTTTAATAAATAAGTGGGATAACAATTCTAAAGCATCTTTTGATATAATGCTACATTGTGCTGTTACTCTGTTAATCCTTATACAAATTTATTATAAAACAAACAATGGGTGTTACCATTCGAATTGTCAAAGGCGTGTGTCCATGCACACATTTACCCCGTCAGCACTCATTGCACAATGTCAGATTGTGCAGGAACACACAGCCCCCTTTGGTTACACCCACTTGACAATTTAGTGATATATGATCTGAAGGAAGAACATTCAAGCCACTATTATTCTGTGACCATATAATCCAGTAATGATGACTCTCAAAATATACCCCGTGCTATACATCTAGGACCACATGTATTAACTCTAGAATGCGCCTGATTTATGACCTGCAGTAGACCGGGTTCATAAATTCAGTGTTTAAGTGCCATAAATCATACATGTCGCCCCTATTTCCTAAAGGTGAGCTATACCCAAAAACCAAATCATCTTGCACTCACAGGAACATATAAAACAATGTGTCCTATGTTCAAATATGGCAAGATAACAGCATACTTAGCTCTACACTACTCAGCTCTATTAATTCCTCTAAAAGCCAAAAACCTCCAGATAGTTCAAAAACCTCCAGATAGTTTATTTTGTTTTTGCCTTTTATTTTCATTTTGTTTGCCTTAAAACATATTAACTAGAACTGATGTCTGTTATTACAGACATTTAGTAACCAATTGGTGACATTGAGAGACTAGTCTCCTTCCCGAAGACAGATGTGTAAATGTGTGCTGAGATTACAAGTAAATGTGATAATAAACCGGGCTTGTGAATATTGGAGACTCAGTGACCTCATCTGCTCCCTGATTTCAGACCTACACACTGTAGGTGTTTGTTTAATCTTACAGTAAGTTGCTGTTATTGTCATTGAGTTTTTTTCCATTCTGGGGTGAATAATGTAACAATAATCCTGTAAGGCAAGAATTTCCTTAAACCCCATGTATTGTGCATTTGGTATTAAATTAATGTTTTCAACAGGTGCCACAGACTGGAGGTTGCTTGGCCTTTTAATAAAATGCTACAAAAATTTGTGTCAGCAGCAAACACTAAAGAAAAGGCAAAGACCTCAAACACAAAATGGGATTATCAAAACCCTCATCAACCACAGAACAAGAATGGAATCACTTGTCCAGACAAAAGCTAAGTAATACAGTAAGAACTGTTAATTTTTCCGGAAGCTAGGCACAACCTAAAGAAGCAATGTACATGTAAAACTGAAGTACAGTAAGTGAACAGAAACAGAGGTTGGAGATTAAATCTAAGGGGCCGTTCACACGGCACAGGACAAATACCGGCCGGTTCGCCGGCCGGTATTTGTCCTGTTTTGCGGCCGTCCTCACGGCTGCGCGGGGGGGGGGTGGCTTTTCTCTGCGATGAGCGGAGAACAGCCCTCCCCCCTCCCATTGAACAGCACAGATTCCGTCCGGAAACCAGACGGAAGATTGTGGATGTTCATTGATTTGTCGGCGGTGCGCCGGCGTCAAAACAGTCGGGCGGTAAACGCGTGCAGTGGGGACTGCTGCAGGGGTTTTCCATAGAGCACAATTGTGCTCATTTTCGGCCAGTTTTTCAGGCGGTCTGAAAAACCGCAAACCGCCTGAAAAACCGGCCGAAAACCCGTGCCGTGTGGACATGCCCTAAAGCTACCCATACCTATTAGGCCCCATCCACATCATGTTTTCCTCTTCTGTCAGTGGTATCTATTTGGATACCTTGAAAAATATATTCTGATGTATACTGTGGAGGAGCCGAGGTAGTCTTTTTATTTTCTGGTGGTTCCAGACATAAAAGTATGGTAGATCTTGCTTTGTGTCCGGCTCATAAAGCGTATATAACCGGGAAGCAGAGCAAACTTAGTCCAAAAGAGACTACGTTCACCTTTTTCAAAGTATCCCAGCCGAAAAAGTAATGTCAATGGGGCCTTGGATAGTTTGCAAAAATCTTTTAATATGCATGTGGGTAACCTGACTGACCAGATCTACCAACTACGGAATAAAAGAAGGGTCACAGCTTATTATACTGCTGTTTGTATTAACCATAGCTTTGTGTAGCATTGCTTTATTGTTTTTTTTTCGCATGTGCACAATTTTTAAAACAGAAAAAAAGTAGAAAAAAATGACCCAACAATGATAATAGTTGGGTTTTCACAACGGGACTGGGCTGTGCATGTAGGAGGTGTATTTGTTTTCATTTTTTCTTTTCATTTTTACTTTCTTGTAGTGTTCCTCCCAACAGATCAGAAAAGCTCTCTAGGAGAGTATATATATATATATATATATATGTATGTATGTTAGGTGAAGGATATCAGGTGTAGAATTATCTTTTTCTTCTACTCCTATCCAATTAGTTGTCTCTGTCCAAATTGGAGAGCTTAGGAAATACACGCCAAACAAGTCTGTCTGGTGCATAAATCTGCTTTATCATCAGGAAGTTACAGCTTCATATACCTTTGGTATGTGTCAAGATTCACATGATTATTCTATCATGACATGACTGGCTAGTTGGCTGTTGCTAAGGCAGATTATAATTGAAACCACAGAGCTTGATATCAGGATATGTAGAAATATAACAGTTTCCTTCATTACATCTGCGCAGTATAGCAAATGTCTTTGTACTCTTTCTGTATCATCCAAAAGAGGAATTTCTGAAGGCCTTTCCTTCTTGCTGTAAGCAGCGCTTCCGTTCCAGGCAAAGCTGTGTGGAAAATATCTGGTGAGCTTGATAAGGATGTAATAATAGAACAGATTATAATGTTTTCCATTAAATCATCAACTTGACACACACACATATATCTATATATATATATAGCATATTTTGTATGTAAAAGTAGCGCTGACTTCAGGGAAAACCACCCTGAAAAGTGACAATTGTCTGGCTATGCTGGGTTTAGACCTAACAATGGGGTTACATGGCCAGCCTCCCAGCAATCATATCATCATCAGAAACAATAGAGGTTTAGAATAAGGTCTCTTAAAGACTGCTACTAAAAAGGCTACTGGCAGTCGTTATAGGGTTAAAAATTCAGCCCAGAGCAGATGGTGACACACGATACATCTATAGTAAATTCTTTACTCATCAATACATGTAGATTGAAATGAAATATAAAGTCCATACTCGGTGAACATCCATAACATCCTTTCAAAGTTGAAGCTTAGCATACAATTGTGCTTTCCTGTGTCAGTCACATGTGGACAGCCGAGCTCTTGAACATTTCACATAATTGTACAATAACATCCTGCATAACGTGAAGCTGTCCACATCAGATGGTATTTTTTAAAATGTCAAAAACTATGTGGTCTGTTCTCAGTACAGGGACCAAAAAGGTGTTAACCTGACTTCAAGGAAAAGTACACCATATCCCGGGAGGATAGAAATGGTTGTCAGTGACCTAAGGAAAGGGTTACATATGGATGACATCTTACTCTTTATGTGATCACAATTACTTAAAAGGTCAACCCCATCTGGACTAGTTGACCTCTTTTGGTGAAATCATTGTTTACTTTATATACATGAACAGAGGCTAGGAGAGCAAAGGAATGCAAGCAGTGAAGGCTGTGTAACATAAAGGATGACTACAAGGGGTGTCTGGTTTTACATTGATACAATCTGACTTCTCACCACTGAACTAAACTGGGTATATTTAATGAATCCATTTAGTAACTCTTGATTGAATTATTAAAATAACCCCTTGTAAACTTTATATACAATATACATACAGTGACACTCTGAACTAGCCAATGGTTCGGATGTCCCTATGCAAAGGCTTAAACAGCGGGAGAACATGACGTCACCATGCACACATTGGTGCAAGTGTTAGACTCTTGCAAACTGCCACCAGCAGTAATCAAATCTAAAAAGATTATAAGTGTGTAAGTGTATACCTCTGGCAGTGACATGGTTAAAAGAAGTACCAGCTCACTGGGGGGGAAAATGACTGCAGTGCACCTTTACAGTATATTCACAAGACGGATGAGAGTATATGGTTAATATATCTATAGTCCTCCATTATCTGACAGAGGCCAAAAGTGTTTCATTTTTTACCTTGGCTCAGGAAGTATATGTTGGGTTTTGTTGTATGGAATAGTGCCGAAAACTGCACTTATGTATAGAACTAAATACATTTTAACCAGTATACTGAGAAGTATAATTTGTAACATGAATACATATGTATAAGAGATCACTGAGTGGCATTCGTCATAGGAATACAGGAGTTTCATCAACATTAAAGGGGTTGTCTCACCATGCTGTTTCATAGAGTCACAGACAGCTTTACTCTCACTTCCTGGTTAGGCTGTCAGTGGTTCTATAATAGTGATTTGGCATATCAGCTCTGCTATTCCTAGCTATGCCTGTTATAGTGATATGAGTACAAGAGGCTTATAATCTGAAGTGCATAACGCTACAAAGCGCTAAGGGTTTAAACTTGTCATTAACTTAAGTGAACAAACTCCTGTGCTAGGAGTAAGAGTCAGTAGGGAGTGGCTCAGCATGGTCAGAGGCAGCTTGTGGAGCAATCAGAGAGGTGATCTTAATCTCGAGAAACTTTGTACACTAGCTATAAATAGAATCTTCTTTACCTCCTAAACAAAGCAAAATCAACTCAGCAATGTATTTGGAAATAGGCTTCATTTACCTTTCCCTACATGATAAAAGCTTATCATTGTGGCAAGAAAACCCCTTTAACCTCCAATAGATAACGTGAGACGCAGTGTGAAAAAAGTCTTAGACAACTTTTAAGTTTAGAGTCTTAGAAGTGACTGGTGAGGGCCTTAAAGTGCTAACACTGCTCTACAACTTTCAGCTCCAAACCACAACTGGTGCCAAATACACATTTATTTCATCCATTTAAAGTATAACACAGATCCAAAGTCAGTATTCGGAGACATGGATTCAGAAAAGACAAACTACCCTTCCAAAATCCAATCAGCTGAGAGGTGTTCTGAAAAGTCATATATTTAAACATGGAAACATATGGAAGATTTTTAGTGCCAATTGTTAAAGTATTTTAACTATTTGTGTTTTAGATTCCTTTATTATAACCAAATGGGAGAAGGAAACAGAACAAGACTTTCCGGCTTTCTGCAATGGTAAGGCAGATGGGAGACAAGTATGTGCGTCAGCTGGGATCTAGAACAATGTTTAGAAAATGACATCCTGTTTTCAATAAAAGACGGAGGAAATTATCTATAATTAATAGCAGCCGCTTTTTGCTTGAATCAGCACATTATAGTCTATACTCTTCCATTGTTTTCCATAGTATTGTACCTGTACCCAATATAATGACATTGATGCAATTAGTGCATATGATCATCTTAGAGGTAATCCTCACTTTATTAATCACAGCAATGCCAAAGGATAGGATGGGTTGCATATAATCAGTATCAGACTGGAGTGTCTGGGTCCCTCCATAGGAATTGATTCTTTTGGCCCAACAGTGTAGTTAATTCTTGGGGCCTAACAGTGGAGTTAACTCTTGGGGTCT
This sequence comes from Phyllomedusa bahiana, assembly GCA_025379985.1. NCBI lineage: Eukaryota > Metazoa > Chordata > Amphibia > Anura > Hylidae > Phyllomedusa > Phyllomedusa bahiana. The sequence goes on from JAODAL010053653.1 coordinate 24,008, forward strand.
ATCATTGGAGTGGATTCTTGGGACCCACCAGTGGAGTTGATTCTTGGAACCCACCAGTGGTGTTGCTGCTTGGGGCCAATCAGTGTAATTAATTCTTGGGCTCCACCAATGGAGTGGATTTTTGGGGCCCACCAGTGGAGTGGATTCTTCAGGCTCACCAGTTGAGTGGATTCTTGGGACCTACCAGTGGAGTGGATTCTTGGGATCTACCAGTGAATTTGATAGTTTTGGCCCACCAGTAGGGTTGATTCTTGGGGTCCATCAGAGGAGTTGATTCTTGGAGTCTACCAGTGGAGTTGATACTTGGGGCCCACCCTACAGCTACTGCACATGACTCTTGCACACTGCCTCTTGCTTTCTGCTTCTCTTTCTCCTACTTTCTCCCTGAAAAGTAGCCCCAGGCCCAACATGCCAAGGGGCCCCCACAGGTGTTTCCCCTGGGGCCAGTCCAAGCTTTCATACAATACTACGTTTTTGTGTGGTAATCCAAATCTTCCCAAAACAATATATTGCTTTTTTTGACAAGAGAACAAAGAGAAATATGATAGATAAACAATAGGAATTAAGGGTTTGTTGCAAATCTCCAATTTCCTTTCATTTTTAATCATTGCAAACGACATTTTTCACTGAATTGGTAACCGTGTCATTTGCCATGATCCAACCTTACTTAACGGGGTTTCCTGGGAGTCTAATGATTTTCTAGAACACTATAAACAGCATTTATATTGAAAAGTAAAGATATTCTACTACCCTCATGTGTTTCTTTTTTTTCTTTTGCCTCCTTATTCATCTATTATGAGATTCACTTTTGCAGTGAAACTTTCTGCTTGTGGGGGTGTCAGTAGTTCTCGGCAAACTCTTTCCTACAAGTCCCACTATGGACTCCAGTTACAATCTAGAACTTCTATGCACCCACCCCTAATCCTCCCAGCACACCTCATGCCCCTGCATCTCTGCTCCAGTTCACTTTCTGGTTGCCTGCAGCAGGCTGTGTATAGTACAATGCACCAATCAGTTTGTAACATGGTAAAAAAAACATTCTTACTTCATCCTATAATTTATGTAATACATGTACAAATATAGATATCATTTGGGGTACATACACCGGTACACAAAATCCCCTCAC
>JAODAL010053654.1:0-25132 GCA_025379985.1 Phyllomedusa bahiana
GGCTCCTGATCATCTGCTGCACTTATCTCTTCCACGCTCCTTGCTTGTCTCACGGCTACTGCTTGTATATGTCCAGCATGCTGCTGTTGCTTACTGGGAGACTCTGTGCCAGAGGAAGATGTAGAAGGGTTGTGGGCATATTGAGCTAATTTAGACAGTGTCCCATGCGGTACCTCTGCTTGCTTCCCTGCTGTTCTTGCAGAGCCATGCAGTCCCTGGGCTTCTTGTTCAGCCCCACTCTCCACCTTCTGTGGCTCCTTGTTGCGGCGAGTCATCGCACTACAGGTCTGGAAAGTGACCAGAATACTCCGGTGAGTAAGAGAAACAGCTCTGCTTGTTGTCCACCTAGTTTGTAAGTCCTATGCCTGCTCCAACACAGGATTTACAGGAGCAAGTGCTGGAGCTCCTCTTAGAAGCTGCTGCTCAGCTTGCCAGTCCGGCTCCGCCCCCAAAGACCCACTTTGTACTTACAATAGGATACAGAACTTTTCTAGTCACCGCAGGTGTATTTCATAGGTGCAAAAACCACCTATTATTATCAGTACACAAATTAATTATGTGTTTCTCACTTTGGCGCAGCCCAGTTTTGTTAAAAAACCCATCTTGTACGGATATTACCATACAGAAATTTGCTAGTAATTGGTGTTGTATTTCATTGGTGCAAAAACCACCTATTATCAGTACACAATTTAATTACGTGTTTTTCACTTTGGCGCTGCCCAGTATTGTTCAAAGACCCACTTTGTACGTACAATAGGATACAGAACTTTTCTAGTCACCGCAGGTGTGTTTCATAGGTGCAAAAACCACATTTTATTATTCGTACACAATTTAATTAGGTTTTATTCACTTTGGCACAGGCCATTTTTGTTCAACGACCCATCTTGTACGGATATTACCATACAAAAATTTGCTAGTAATTGGTGTTGTATTTCATAGGTGCAAAAACCATCTATTATCAGTACACAATTTAAGTAGGTTTTTTTTCACTTTGGCGCAGCTCAGTTTTGTTTGTTTTTTTGAATTCAAAGAAACTTTATTGCCATAGACAATTGAAGTGACACAAGTACAACATAAAAAGTCAGCAAGTTTAAATCACGTCGTAAAATCACATTTTAGCGTCATCAATGATGTCAGCTTGCTAGGGTAAGTTATCATTTGTCAAATCGCGAGCCTAATGAGCAGTTGTACAACAGACAATAACCTATGCAAGTCACAATACAAAGTTTAACTTGTTACGTGAAGATTTGTTAATTATAGGCAAGAAGAAGTGTGATAGCTCAGGAAACCTTCACTCTCTCTGAGACAGGAGAGATTAGTGGAGAATAGAGCGGGATTTTCGTACTCAAGCTCATAGCACTTGTAATCATCTTGAGATTGTAGTATATCAGCCTCTACTGAGGGCTGTCGAGCATGTTCACTACAGCAATTAGCAACAGTAAAACAAAGATTCAAAGAAAAATATCAAAACTAAACCTGAATCAACGAGACGATTACATGGGGTAGAAGGGGGAGGTCAAAGGGGTGGGGAAGGGGAAATCGAGCCAGCCGATGTCGACACCCACATCTCTCCCGACTCCGCACTAAGTCGGTCACAGGATAGATCTATATTTGTCTGACTGGGAAAAGGTTAGCCAGTCATCCCAAATTTTGTAGTAATGCAAGGAGTCGTCTTGGGAGTCACATCTTATCCTCCCATTTGCAAATCCTGTGTATCTCCCTAAACCACTCTGTTAGTGAGGGGCAGGTTGAGGAACGCCAGAGTCGTGGGATAATTGCTTTGGCAGCATTTAACAAAGTGAGAGTAAGTCTGTTCCTAGGTGAGTGGTGTGAGCCTCGCACACAAAGGAACAGAAGTGTGGACGGGTCGTTGTCTAGTCTCTCCCCCGTAACCATATGGATAACCTTAATCACTTTACACCAAAAAGGTTGCAAAATCGCAGTTCCACCATATGTGTAACATGGATCCCACCCCATCTCCACACCTCCAGCAGGTGTTTGGGACTGTGGGGTACACGTTATGCAGTAATGCTGGGACTCTGTACCATCGAGACAATATCTTAAAGTTGAGTTCCTGTATCTTGATCGAGACAGAAGTCACTCGAAGCCTAAGAAATATCTCTCCCCATTCGTCATCTGACAGGGCCCTTTGAGGTTCCCTCTCCAGGAGTTTTGGTAAGCGAACCGTTGGGTGTCTCCTTTATGGATCAGCAGGTTATAAACTCTTGCGAGCATGCGGAAGGCGCATCGACTGGAGACACCAATGTTCAAATACCAAGAGTGGCCTGGTTAATGAACGTGCCGCTTCAAGTGCAGAGCAGGCACTCCTCCAAGCTGGTAGTATGAAAATTCGCGAAGTTCCCTTGTGGGAGGAAGGCCTACCAGGTCGACATATGGGCTGAGCGTAGCGCCGCTGTACACATCCTGCATCACTGTGAATCCCCTCCTCTACCGTCCGCCTCCAAATTATGCGTCTAAGATTTTCGGTAATCCCGTTGCCAGAAGGAGTAAGCGACCACCTATCTGAAGTTTGCATCGAGGAGGTAACGCTCTGCAAGTGAGGATGATGTTTTGCGAGACTAAGGCGGGATTTGTCTAAGTTTTTTTGGTTAGTAGTCGTGGGGTAGCCACGGTAGGGGGGCGGTTGGAAGTTGTGTAGTAACCGAGTCTATTTGCAACCCACAGTGTTTTGGATCAGAAATGGGTGATAGCCGTCTAGTACCTTACCGCGACTGCCGCAAGATATTATCTCCGAAAATCATGAAGAGGAATAGGCCCCCTTCCAAACGTGGGGCCACCAATATATCTCTGAAACTCTTTGGTGCCTCTTGCCCAAGTAAAGTATGACACAAGCTTGTTTATAAGGTGGAATAGGGTTCTCGGGAGCACAACCGGATACGCCTGGAACAGATATAAAAGGCGCGGCAAGGTAATCATTTTAGATGGTTGATCCGCCCTATACCAGGAGAAATCTGTGTTTTGTCCCACCTGATAGGTCCTTCCCCCTGGATTTGATTCAATATCGGGGTGAAAGTTAAGGTCGAATGTGCGTTTGAGATCTGCTGGAATGTGTGGTACACCCAAGTATTTTTCCTGGACTTGTAGCCCGCTTTCAGTTGGATACTACCCTGTGCAGGCATACGGCAGGTTTCAATGCCAAACTCTTGGGTCATGTTAACCTTATGAACCACTGATCCGTGTCCGAATGTAATCACGAGTTTTAGAAGAATGGATGGTACGCTAGCAGAGGTTCTGTTATGTACAGGAGACTCTTACACATATTTCACCATCACACATACTAGTCTAGCAGTATATATCCTCAGTGAGTTCAGCCATCTCATTAGACAGATCCCCCTGATAACAGACTCCATTAGTGTCGTATATCTCTCTTAACATCAACCGTTACATCACTCTCGATCGCATACATATAAGGGGATAAGGGGGAGCATCCCTACCCTGGTACTCAATTACAGTTATATGGAATACATAATAGAGGATTATGCAGCGTTCAAGCCCTAAGCTTTATGTCTTTGAGATAGGTATTATAGTCACATATACTTTATTTTTGCCTCAGATGCTTAGGCATAGTAATTGTCTCTAGGTGCCAGATGTCACACAGTTTGACATGTGAACTTTCCCGTCCTTGTAACGTACCTATCGCGCAGAGCGCTCTGTTTTTAGTTTTTTTTTTATATTCTCAGTTCTTTTTTTATTTCAATTTATAGATACTCACTCTCTTCTACATCATAGGTTTATCTCACTAGACTACTATTAACTTCTAGTCTCACTTCTTTTTTATTCTCCGGCATGGTGTAATTTTTCTCAAGGATGATATCAAAACCACCTCTTCTTTATTGTCTTTTCAGTATCACACACAGTTATAAGTCTAATAGTTTTTTCTCTACACTTATGTACTATCTAGACCTAGTTTTATATACTACTTTATAGTCACCCAATCTTGTAACTATATTACCTATCTCTCTATTCATTCTTGCTAGTATTATGATCAAGGTTGTCTCTTTTTATTCAACAGAGAGGATAAATTCCCACCCTTTATCAATTCTATCATATATCACATTTGTCAAATATATGTTTCTTTTTAGTACCTTATTGTGGCGGGGATCCCAGTTTATTTAGAGTCTCACTCTTACTGATACCTCCTTACATTTAATTTTTGACAATCTCAGAGAATTATAAGTTCTGTACAGTTCTATCCGGTGGTGTATTTCATTGGTGATCTCATAAACGACCTTTCTAGTTTTTATCCTAGAATCATTTTGAAATCTAATACTGCAAATCTGTATTTTGTACAACTCGTAGCCACATATTCTACACAATCTTTCTGAAACTCAATTTTTCTTCCTTCTACTGTTGCAGTGTTTTGTCTCTCTTGCTGCAAAAACGCAATCTATTCCTCTCATGATCCGTGTAACTTTTCTCATGATCCTCTCAGTTGTATTGATCTCTCTATTGAGAATCTCATATGTTGGCGCAGATAGTTAGCATTCTATTGGTTCATGAATTAGTTCTTGAGACTTAGGAAAATCTCATCAATCTCTCCTATGTCCTCTTACTGGCACAGTACAGTAATCTCCCGGGACGTTAGAGATCAGAATAACATTGTATGAGTTTTGATCTTACTGCGGTATGCTTCACCAATATCCGAATTTCACTCTTATTCGCTTTCTGATAACATTCAGTTTTACCTCTTATGCTCTAGCTGTTGGCTGTTGAATATTTCAGTCTAGTAGTGTTGTCTCTGAACACTGACATCATTCCGAGCTTTTATTATAAGCTAAGTATAGACTCATGGTCTATAATCATTCTCGTCATAAGTTCTTCTCTTTATAAAGTTTTATTATCTATTTCTTATATCTATTGATGTCTGCGTAATTGCAGAGTGGAAGTTCGAGCAAGAAGGGGATCAGGACATAGGTGTAAATTTAAGTTCAGCAGAAGTGCTCCTATCCAGTGACTACGACACTACTGCTATCTATCCAGCGTATTCTTCTATTGTTTTTTATTTTTTTGAGAACCGCAGGCCTATACATCGAGTAGCTGGTATTTCAGGGCCCTGTGAATCTCTCAAAACGAACATCGTCGCCAAGTTTCATGTTCTCTCTCTCTAGTCTATGGATCTAGTTCTAATTTTACTCTCTGTCACTTTTTCCACAGCTATCTTACCTTCGCGTTCCTTTCTTTTCCAGTCACGGCCGTACAAATACTTAGGTGCTATCCGCAGACTATCATCTCTGCAGCCATCACTCAAATTGAACGAATGGCAGTCCTATATTTTTATGTCATCTTCTCGATGACCTCACTCACTGGGGTCTTCTTAATCCATGTTCGAACTGATCTCTATCTTCTCTGTTGTCAAATAACTCTAGTCGTATGTTTGAGGATCTACATAGGTCATGTTTCACTCTTAATCTAAGAGAATCTCATTCGTTGGTAGGGCGTTCACTTGGGGGGTCTTATGGGCTATTCGATTATCGATCGTCTTCAACTAGTCTAATATAATACTATTCTTTTTTACAGTCCGTTTTTTTTTTTTTTTTTTTTTTTATTATTTTTTTTTTTGTTTTTTTTTTTCTTTTCCTGCGATATCGTCATAACTGTTAGTTTTTATCGGGTTAGGTTGAGCATTTCGAGATTACATGCGCGCTTGAGACCTTTACTCTCAGTCTATATAGGTGAGAGCCTATCTTAACTTCTCCACTTCATATTTCTCCTTTATACACTTTTCCCTATACAAGGCGGGAGAGACAATCTAAATTAATCACTTGCCTCTCTCTATTCAGTCACAATGGATACTCAGGCTTTACATCTCTGACTTAAGGATCATCTCTATCACTACTGGTATTTTCAACAAGTGTCACAGAAATAATTAGTCCTCAGACCATATTAATATCCCTGACTTGTACCACAGCTGACCCTTAATCCACCTGCTCAGACCCACAAGAATTAACATGAAATGCCAAATACATAGTGTCTATATATTTCTTGAACCATCACATTGTTCTACTTTTTACCACTCTATATAACTGTTCTAGACTATATCCCATATGATCCTCTGTACTTGTCAGCTAACCCCAAATCCTGCATCCTCCCATACTGATTTTTAAAAAGTGAGCCGCACTAAATCTATTGAGTCATCTTTCTTCAACTCTCTCATTTTTTTTTTCTTTTGTAGTTGAATTCGACTTACTGGCGGATTACTAGTCCTCTATAGTCCTCTGTATTCCACGCATGTGCCTCCTAATCACCGTCATTGACCCCCTCTCTTTCTCAAATATATGTGCCTTGAGTCTAAAGGTGGTTACTATCTAACACTCCTTTTAGGTGATTACACTGGTATCATTAGACTTCTAAAATGTTCTCATTTGAGGCCTCTGCATGAGGCTCCCAAACCTAGCAATGATCCCCCACATGTTTATACCCCTACTCAGTTTTTACGATACTTCCTATGTATACGTCAAGGTTTACTATGTCCACGAGTACAGTTGTTTTTAGTGTTGTGGCCTACTTGCATTTTAAACACAGTTTGTAACTTTTTGGTAATTTTTCGAATGAGCATTTTATTATGGAGTTAGCCTTCGTTTTTTTGTCTAGACAAGTTGTTTCTTTTATTCTAAGGGAAATATGAGTTTTAGTGAGTAACTCTTATAAATATCTTATTGGAAGTATATTTTTTTCTTTTATAGTTTTATTACCTAATAATATTGTGTTATTTGTCTATTTTTCTGCTTCTTCTTCATTTTGTTTTATCTTTACACCATTCAACATTTTCTCACCACTTATCATAACCTTGTTACATCTCTCTCAATTCTACAGGTTTATTTACGTCGTTTTTCTGTGAATTAATCCAAAAGATCTAGTGTAGGTTTTATCTTGTGCTGTGTAATATTTATTAGTACAATTTCATTGTATCTATACTCTTCTAATTATTTTGATGTCTTATTCATTTATGTTTTACTTTTCTGCTTTTACTTCTCTTTTTTGTCTATTACACTTTTGTATTTCTCTATCTCTTCATTTAGATATACTTTCTTTTTTTGACCTTCCTCAGAAGGGAGAACTCTTGTTTTATACACATTATTTTTTTAAAAAGAGTTTATACACTACATCCTCTAGAGTTATTGAGTCATTGTCATATATTGTCTTCTAACATGCTTCATTCTGTGCCATTCATGGTCTCAACTTGGCATGGATTAACACTGCAGCTACATCATCCGTACCTAATGTCACTGACTGTCATTCACTCCAACAAACTCTGAGGAGTCTTACGTCTTAGGTTGTGGTTTTTTCCCCAGAGTCATGACTGTTAGCAGTTTTTCCTACCTTCCCCGGGCTCTGATTCATATTCCTGTGTGATGTCTATATCTCTCTTACCCGACTAGCAGGATCCCTTTTGATTTGAGTCGCGATCTTAACAGCAGCCGCCGCAATTTCAAAATGGGTATAATACAGCATTTTTCGGTTTGCGAGAGATATGATTTTCTCTCCGTCATCACCCTATGCATTTCTGTAGTCCATGCTATCTGAGGATCGGGAATCTCTGATTGTTGTATCCAAGCTCCCGATTCCCATATAGCAGCTGTGCGGCAAATCCAATTTGGTCTGGCATCAGAAAACTCCTCTCTTGATTCTGACAGTCGACTGTCTACATGAGACTATTCGCTGCTCGACCTGTAACGCTCCCCTCCTCTTTCGGTACCTTTCTTACGGCATCTAATGCTATACTGTGTGAGCGTCCTGTTTCTCTAGGAGAGGTTTTAAAAGTATGAGCCTGAATCAAACAGGAGTCTTCATCCATAACTATGTTTAGGTGACACTGGACAGTGACTATTCTGTCCCTGGGACTCAGCAATGTGCCCCATACCGGGCATGACCCCCACATGTAAAAAAGTGCCGGAAAAAGGAGTCCTTTCAACAACCATTTTAGTTGAACTGCTGGACCATTGACTATACCTGCCTGCCATCACATGAGCCACAAACCTGCATACCCCCACATTTTAAAAAGTGTCCGGAAAAAAGGAGTCTTTCAACCAACATTTTAGTTTCACTGGACTTGACTATACCTTCCCCTGGGCCACAGCATGAAGCCCCAAACCTGCATGACCCCCCACATTTAAAAAGTGCCGAAAAAGGGAGTCTTTCAACCACCCAGTTTTAGTTTCACTGACATTGAAACTATACTGTCCTAGCCACAGCTTTACCCAGGTCCAGTTACAGTGGGTGCGGTGAAAGCCCAGGCTGGCGGCCGTCATCTATTACACGCAGGTAAAATCACCGGATGACCAGCAACGTAAACTGTCGTGCTGAAGCAAGTGCGGAAGCGAAGGGTGAGAACTCCAGCCTTCCTCTGTACACATGTCCAATACCTGGTACGCGTGCCCCCTCCGTATGAGTGTGGACCAAATTGGAGCTGTCACTTGGAAATACTGTGGTAAACGCTCCGTTACACCCCAGGTCCCTTTATCTTGGCATTCTTTTTTCTCAAGTTTACTCAACCGTGTGGAGGAAATGTTTTCTTGTAACTTTGTTCTCTGTCCGTGCTCCATACGCCATGTCCTCTGAAATAACCCTACATCTGGTCAAAGTTTTCCTGTACCTACGTGTACAATTCCAGAGAATATGTTTATCAGCTATTTTTGTAACATGCCAAGTTTTTCAGTATTTAAATTCTAGAAAACACATTTTTAAAATAGGATGGAATCCCACCATGTCGTTGTTTCTCTTTTTTCATTGTATTAAATGGTTGGCCTCAATACAGGATTGATAGCTATGTAAAGATCTTGCAAAAACAAGTCTTTTTGCAATATTGTCCATAACATTAGGCCTACTAGTACCTTTTCTACTGCACCATCACCCTTACCACTCTTGACATGTATGTTCGAACAAAACAAATGTCGTTAGAAACAACATTTTTTTAGAATAGGACCGTAATTATAGCTGCATTCACTGCACAAATGCCCCCAAAAAATCAAAGCATGACCCTTGAGCACTTGGTCAATTTGTGAAGAACAAATTCTGTTAAAAACAACATTTTTTAGAATAGGACCTGTATAATAGCTGCATGTCGCACTAGCGTAAATGCCCCCAAAAATTTCAAAGCATGACCCTTGGACCACTTTGTCATTGTGAAGGAACAAAGTCTGTTTAGAAACAAACATTTTTTTATAATAGGACCTGTAAGTATAGCTGCATTTCCAAAGCAGCATGACCCAAAAAATTAAAAAAATGACTTCTCAGCCACTGTTTAAAATTGGGGGAGGAGAATACGCTTAGAAGCCACATTTCTGTTACAAAGGACCATATTTATGCATGTAAAACTCACAGCTAACATTAACCCAAAAAAATTATAAATATTACTACTCAGCCAATATTAAAAATTGTGAGGGAGAAATGCCACTAGAAGCCACATTCTTTCCAAAGACCATAATTAATAGCTGTATCTCACTGCAACCATGACCCCAAAAAAATTATAAATTATGACTTCTCACCTCGATTAAAAATTTGTGAGGGAGAAATGCACTTAGAAGTCACATGTTTGGTGTGCTGGTCCAAAGGACCTATGATTATTGCTGTATCTCCCAGCGAACATGACCTCAAAAACCATTGACAAATTGGCGAAAACCTTCTTAAGATAAAGTGGGTAAATGTAACTGTGTTGTCATGAAACCTTGCTGTCTTTTACAGTCCTCCTCACAAGGCAAAACCAAAGCCAAAATGAACTGTTGGAAAAGAAATAAAAATTGCATAAGAAATGATGCATTTTAAAAAAAAAAATTTCAAGAGGACCATTTCTGTATGTTGAAAAGGAATGTGAAGTAGACTGGCAACATAATCTGACCTCGGCCCCCCAACTTGGGGCCACAACATCAGCAGAGATCATGCCTGATTTTCATCTTGATGAAAGTCAAACATCCCACATTATCTTGGATAGCCGATGCGTATTGTCTTAATGACTCCTCCTGCTGTGCTGAAGGTCCGGCTCAGATATGACGGCTGCTGCTGGCAGGACAACACCTTCTATGGCGTACAGCCACTCCCACTCGTCCAATTGGATACCCAGAAGTCTATTGACCGAACACATGCAAAAACATCGGTGGTAGAGACGCAAGATAGTCCCCGTCGCGCCATGACTAAGCTGAGCTCCTAGTGTGGGATGTGTCCCTGGCATTGCATGCGTTTGGTGAGGTTGGTAAACAAAGATTGCCAGAGAGGGTCACCCATTAGGCTTCTCGTGCCACCATTGCCTGCTGCTGCCCGCTAACGCCTACTTGCGACTCTACTGCGTCACGCTCGCTGATGTTTTCCACCGTGACATTTGGGAACTGAAGCAGACTCTCCCGCAAACAGATTCTCCAGTTGATCAATCACTGAGGTCTCCATTTCCTGCATTTTACTGCTCGATTGGTGGGTGGAAGGAAAGTGGCTGATTTTTTGTGTTGTACCAGGATCCGGGGGTGGCACACCCAGTAACTAGTTGTTCATGTTGATGCCTTAATGCAGGATCATGGGAGAAATTTGAGTCATTCCAACACCTCATGTAGAAGGGAGCCTGATTTCCCAAGCCTTTCTGGGTCGAGGGCACTAGCAAACTGATCTTTCCTCATCTTCCTCCCTACCGCCTCAAATATCGCGCCAACCTCTTTCCAGTGCGGGACGTCGGTAACAGCGGTTCTAGAATACGCTTCTGCCTCCTCCTCCTCAGCTCCTCCGCACAGCTTCAACTCAGCCTGACTAGACCTGAGGATGATGAGCAACCCTAAGAGCTATGCAGCCACCTTGCACTAGCTCTGCCCCCGAACCACTGCCTAAGGAGAGACCATGAAAATGTGAAACTGTCGGGCCTTTGATTTTGACGAGAGAAAGGCTCCTTCCCCCATGCAACGGGTCCCTTCTTCCTCCTCCGTCGCTGGCGGGACCGGTTTTTCAGAGTGTCCACAATCGTTCCTAACTAAATCACCACAAGGCGCATGCTGACAAGGGCATTGTCCGCGACTGACCATTTTGGTGCTTCTTCAAAACTCTAGGATGTGCAGAGCCTTCACCGGCACCCACTCTCGTGGTTCACACCCCGAGGTCAGTACACTGCATGTCAGGCCCATGTTCACTTCGTACTGCTAATGCATTGCGCGCTGCCACATTCGCTGAGAGCATGTGGAGGCGGTGGAATTCCAGCGTGTTGCCACTTCATCAATAGAGACGGTTGACGGGAGTGACTGACCTGCAAAGGTGCGGCAACGCAGCCCAGGCGGGACGAAGCAGGTGCGAACGGCGGAAGTGCGAACTCAGACCTCGACCTTCGTTTCAGCAGCAGTCCAGACCCGTTCTCTTTAGAAATTTCTGGATGACAAGGATCATACATTGCCCAGGCAAGTGATGTGCTCCAGCCTACGATCCTTAAGGGCGCCAGCAGATTTCGCCCGTTATCCGCACACCTCCCTTGCCTGGCACAGGATTCTTGTCACCCAGCCACGCACGGTCCCTCGTTGCTTAAGCCAGCCACACTCCTGACCTTGTGGGACGTCTCACAAGAAATTAAATATCAACTACGGCCTGGTGTCTCTGCCCTATGCACCAGAGACCTTGGGGAAAGAGCCCTGCACCATCCCTGCGTTTTGAAGACGAGCGCCGACCTTAGAGCTCACTGGTCACCCCAAGACATCCACCCAGCCACACCAGTGAGCTGTCACAGAGATATAAGCGGCCTTGGCCGTCCTACTGATCCCATGTGTCGTGTGAATGGACTTTTCCGGGACTCAGATGCAGACTACGCGCTTGAAAATTTTAGATGACACGTGGCTGGCCAGGGCAGGGAACGCTTTTCTGGACAAGACTGCCTTCCATCGGCATCTGGTATTGGGGGCAACGAGGGCCATGACGTGCGGAACCCATCTGTATTCCACCCAACGGAATAGGCAACATTTCCATGGCCAAAAACCTAGGCAATGCCGACATTCAGGCTTTTGGCTTTTGTATGGTTTTGGTATAGTGTTTCTTCGCTCCAAACCTGAAGCAAAGGCTGGCTACTAGACTGGCCGCTGTAACGGCTAGCAGTCGGCAACTGGCGGAAGAGAAGGGTACGATGGGTCTCCTGTGGTGCTGTTGTACTCGAGCGACGGTAGGCTGAAGCGAGGCGGATCCACTGATCATGAATGCTGAGAGACATGCCAGCTGAGGAAACGCTTTTGGTGGTGGCGAGGAGGAGAGGCGGTAGACAGAGGGTGTGACAGTGGTTGGAGGCCCGGCGTCGTCTGGCCTTTTTGGCCAAGAGTTCCCTCCATTTCAACTCATGCATTCGCTTCATATGACTAGACATGTTGTGGTGGTCGTTAACCTCTTAAGGTTCTTGCCTCTACTTATGCGTTTACGGCAAAGGTGGCGGCATATGACTATCGCTGGTGAATCAGGAGGCGTGCTCAAAGAAGGCCCAGCTTGAATCCTGGACCTTTTGAGGCATAAGCATGGAGCGGTTTGCGCTGACCGTGCTGCGGAATCAGATTCAGCGACTTCTCGACCGCCCTCTCCCTTTTAGTGCGGGACCCCGTATTGACACTACCTCCATCGCGTCCTCCTCCAGTCCAGCTATGAAGCGCCCTCGCAAGCAAATTCTGCGGAAAAGACCATATGGATCCGCAATGTCGTCCATCATCAACATCATCAACACAGGTGACCTTGGTCGTTCTGACTTCTGCTCCAAAGCTGCCGGCTACAAGCAAGGGCACTTGCAAGGCTGTGCCGACCGCCCGGGATTTTGTGCCGATTGACCGGCTTCCTTCACCTCCTCTGATGGCATCAGTAACTGGGCGTCACAGCCATAGAAAACATCCTGTTTGCCTCTGATCTTTTAAACAATGCCTTCTGACCCCAACCGCATTTTGACATCAAAGATCTTCAGAAAATGGATAATCCACAGTTGGATGGTACAACGAGTTGACATTTGGCTGCTTCATGTTGACAGATGCTGAGATGCTGAGACGGACATTTGTGGCCGTGACTGCGAGACGAGGAGAGTAAACTGCCTAATGCAAGGTTGCATTAACCACTGAGTGACTGATTGGCGACGATGTTCTACTTCAGACGTTACAGGGCCCCTGACCCATCGATGACAGGCCTGACACGGCCTGCAACGAACTATACCGCTGGCATTGGCGTGTTGTCGCCAGCACTGAAGGAGCACCTTCTCTCTACCTCTACCTCCATTGCTACCCCCCCTCTTTGCTCGCTTACCACCTGCATTTTCTCCATGTTCAGAAATAAAAAAATTTGAAAAGGGTATGGAAATATTTTTGGAAAAAGTCTCTTTTTAAAAAAGACGGCAAATCACACTACTCAAATCCCCCTAATCAAAACAAAATTTCTGGATCAAATTTAACTGCAAAGGTGTCTATCAACAAATCGGACGGCAAAATCCAAAAAACACTACGTTATGTTTTTTTGGGATAAAAACGGTATTTTTTTGCACCTTTTTAATTCACCTGTTTTAATATAAATTTTCTGTTTTAAGATTTACGTAATGCCGCGTCAATGAACAGTGCTGGGTGCGCAAAAAGTCAAAAACACGTAACGTTATGTTTTTTATATAATAAATTATATTTTTTTTCACCTTTCAATTCACCCGTGGGAATATGAAAATTTCTGTTTTTAAAAATTTTCCCTAGCCTCTGCGTCAAGAACATTTCTGGAGCGCAAAAAAGTCAAAAAACCGTAACTGTTATGTTTGTATAATAAACTTATTTTTTCATCTTTTTAATTTACCTGTGGTGAAATAGAATTGTGTTTTAAGATTTACGTAGATCGCGTCAATGAACAGTGTGGGTTGCGCAAAAGTCAAAAACACGTAACGTGATTTTTCGTACGATACACGGTATTTTTGGAACAAACAACCTTGCTGACCAAAAAAATTTCTGGGTTTTTAATTTAATTGCAAGGTGATAATCAACTCACAGGGGTAAGGGGAAAAATTTAACACCATCTAAATGTATCTGATAATAAAAGTGGGGTTTTGCAGCTAACAAAGAGAAACCTGCAGTTACAGAAATGATTTTTATCCAATAAATTTCAGGCTGCCCAAAACCAGGAAATATTTCAATAGCAAACTGTTAAAAATAAAGATATTCCACTACAATGTCTACACTAAGTCTTGGTGAACTTTATCCAGTTTTTCTTTATAGATAAGCTTGTCTGTGTTCGCCCGCGGGCCCCCCCCCGCTCCCCCCCCCGAGAAATTACATCGGTAGATGCTGCTTTAAAATTTCTCTAGCTAACTAATAAATGTTCAAATCTCTAAAACTAACTAAATTGGAAGGATCACAGCTAATAGTTAGGTTTCTCTGTGCAGAAATAGACAAATTTCGCTGAGCTGTTTGGCCACAGGCAGAGCGCAGGTCCTATCCCTATTGAGACGCTGAGAGACACTGAGGCTGAAACAGGAAACGCTGTTCTATGTAAAACGAGGTCATGTGATTTTTCCAGCCAATCGCAACCATACACATCCCAGTCATGACGTCGCACACACATCTCACCCTGCTCTATTCTGTAATCTGATTTGCTGGCCGCCAAAATTACAGGAAGTGCCGAAAAAGGCACGATCTTAATAGAGGATGCACAGATTTTAACCTTAATTATCGCATGATCTGGAAATTTCGATCACCATAAAAACCTTGCCGATTTCAACTTTGTCGATAAAAATCGCTCAACACTAATAGCAAAGCTATAAATATGTAGTGCGCCCCATCTGGAGGAGCACAGCATGTCATTGCCAGTTATATTTAAAGCACCTTTTAGGTACATTACAAAGTGTCATGCCTAGCATACTGTATAATGCGCCTGATTTTTGTATATTACAGTTCATTTACATCAAGAATATGGCGTCGAGAGTATTTTTGGCGCATAATAGACAAAAAAAAAATGGCACTTGTGTATTGGGACATGTCGGCCCTAAATGTTTAAATGTAATTATTTATGACAATTAAAATTTCAACTTCAATTTTTCTCCGTTACCCGGAAGATTGGTGTCCAAAACATTGTACAAAATTTACCATTCCCCCGCTGATCATTTATGAATAGAGATGAGCGATCACACAAAAAATATAGATCAAGTCGATTGTCGATTTTAAAGAAAATTGTGTCGATTTTTTATCTTGATTAATCGCAGATTCCCATTAAAGTCAATGGGAGAAGATAAAACGGGTTAAAATTTTATCCCGGGAACAGGGAAGAGAACGGAATTACTATATAACAGAAAACGGTAGTGGAACACTAGGAAAGAAAAATTTGGCCTAAGGTCACAGAAAAAAATTCACGGGTTAAAAATAATTCATTCCTTTTCAATGGCTAACTGAAAAGTTAGGACAGCATTGCTATCGGTAAGGGGTACAGCTGTACGGGGGCCCCTTTGTAATAAAAAATTGGGTATTGAAAGGGACATGTAAGGCGGAAACTCCTACATTTTTTTTCATTAGGGCCCAAAACATGTCAAAATATGTGGGGGGCCCCAAGAACATGGAGGGTTCAGTGGCGGGGCAGTATTTTATAGGGGTTGCATGGTCCGGGGGGCCCCCTCAGTATCTATTAACGTTTCGGACCCCCCATGAAGCAAAATAAAATTTGGGGGCCCCCCCCCCTTTACGAGTTCCTTTTTTAACATTAAATGGGCATGATATTTTTTTGTGATTTCCTACCTTTTCTATTTTGTTCCCCCGCTCAGAGGGTCTAAAAGGAAACCTTTTTTTTTTTGCCCCCAATTAGGGATTTCCCCAAGAAAGATTTTGGATTCCTTTGTGAATTAGCAAATCACTGTTATATGGGTTTCCCCCTCTAATAGGGTGTTCCACCGATTTTGTAATAGAAAATACTTTTTCCTTCACAATTAGAAAGGGACAAATTGAGAGGTTAGAAATCAGGTTTTTAAATATGTGTACGGGTTTAAAGTGTTATACATAATAAAATTTAAAGTTTTAGTGTTTTATAGATTGAGAACTGATAGAGTATAAGTTTGCCTATGGTAAAACAGTAAATATAGTTAATGTATAAAGCGACTCGATTTTAACTTTTCTCTATTAAATCGCTCAAAACTATTTATCACCCTTCCTGACCAGGCACATTTTAATAAATTTTTGAACACTATAAACTTTTCTCATAATTTTCTATATATTTTTTTTAAGTAACACCGTATAGTTAGAAAGCCAGCACCAGGAATATAAAACTTTACATTTATTGCATATTCATTAAAATACGGTCTTGGTAAAGAGCAAGACTGTATTTTAATGGATAAGCAATAAATTTAAAGTTTTATATTTCTGGTGCTGGCCTCCTACCCATAGGTTTTCTTCGCTATTTTTTGCCAGAGACCTTTGAATTTGTGCCGTTCCCCCTGTAATGAAAGGTTTTTAAATTTTATTAATTTTTAAAATTGGAAAAAAAAAAAAAAAATAAAATGGGCTAAATAGGTTACATTGGTTGGGTATCGAGATCGATCGATATCGATAGCGGCCCCCACGATAAGGTTTTTCGATGTGAGCACGTTAAAGAGCGATTTTCTATTAAAGTCTATGGGGGGCAACAACACCCCCTTATTACACCCAAACAAGGCTGGAGAACTGAAATTAACATCCACAACAGTCAAATGGATACGTGTACTCTTAGGCAAAACACTTATTTAAAAAAGTCACAGAACCTTTAAATTCCCCTGTGGTGAATATAGAATTGTGTTTTAAGATTAAAGGGAAAGCGGTCAATGAACAAGCGGGTGCGCAAAAGTCAAAAAACCGTTTTGTTAGTTTTCGTTAATACAGGGTTTTTTTTTGACCTTTCAATTCATGTTGATATGGAATTGTGTTTTAAGATTTATGGGTGCTGCGAAATGAACAATGCTGGGGGTGCAAAATCAAAAAACAAGTAACTGTTATTTTTTGTATGATACACATTTTTTTGCCCTTTCAATTCCCCTTGGTGAATATAAAATTTGCTGTTTAAATTTACTATGCTGCGTCAATGAACAAGTGGGTGTGCAAAAGTCAAAAAACAATATCTTTATGTTTTCGATGATACACAGTTTTTTTTTTGCCCTTTAAATTCCCCCTGTGGTGAATAAGAATGCGTTTTAAGATTTAGGGGATGCTGCGTAAAAGAACAAGGGGGTGCGCAAAAGTAAAAAAAACACTTAACTTTTTAGTTTTCGTATGATACTTATTTTGGCACAAAAACCTGTCTGATACAAGTTTGCGGATTTAATTTAACGCAAAGGGGTTTTAAATCAACAGTCACGGGTGAAAGGGTAAAATTAAAATGAACCATTTTTGAAATGTAACTGATAAAAAAGTGGAGTTTTGCACCTAAAAAAAGAGCCCGCATTACTAAAAAGAGTGACCCAATTAAGTTCAGGTGCCCAATATCCGGAATATTTCAATAGCAAATTTAATAAAAAAGAATTCCACTAAAAATCTAAACTAAGTCTTGGTGAACTTTACCATGTTCTTTATAAAAAAGTTGTCGTGTTCGCCCCGGGGGGCCCCCCCCCTAGCTCACCCCGCCGTGAATTACAGCGGAAATGCGCTTTAAAATTCTCTAGAACTACAAAAAAATTTTAAAAATCTTTAATATAACTAAAGGGAAAGGATCACAGCTAATAGTAGGGTTTCTTGGCAAAAAGACTTTTTCGGAGCTGTTTGGGGCCACAGGAGACGCAGGCCCTACCCCTATGAGAGCGTTAACACGAGGCAAAAACAGGAAATGGTTCATGAAAACGGGGTTTTCAGGGTTTTTTTCGCCAACGAAACCATAACATCCCGTAAGAGTCGACACAAAACCACCCGCCTATTTCTGTAATCTGATTTGCTGGCCCCCAAAAAATTACAGGAAGCGCCAAAAAAAGGCGCTTTTTTAAAGATGATGCTAAATTTTTAAACCCTTTTTTTTATCGCATATCGGGAAAATTTCCCGTCCCCAAAAAAACCTTGCCGATTTCAACTTTGTCGATAAAAATCGCTCAACACTAGTGCTAAGATAAGTTTTGTAACTGTGTCACTTTGCCCTCACAAATGTTTTAGCATAGGTGAAATATAGTTTTAGGGTCGTCACTGGTGAGGCTATAAGTTGCAGTTTGGACTATTTAAATGATTATTTTTTGTTTCTGTTTTTATGTTTAGATTTATTTTACATATTGTTCCCTCCATAAGATCAAAAAAGACCTCTGGACTGCATGTGACATAATTTTTCTTTTGTTGCTGATTTCCCTTGTAACTGTGACTGATATTAGCTTTATTAAAGGTAAATACGCTAAACCCCCTTGCAATACGGGTTTTTGTTAAGGCAGCACTACGCATTCTGGTGAGACGCGGAAAGCTGAAATCTGTGATTGCTGTGTACGGGGCCCCATAAAAAATTTCGGGGGCCCCCATACAGTAAAAGATTGCCCCCCCCCCAAAAAAAATGAATAAATAAATTCTTTGTGGGGTGAACAAGTAAAAGAAGACAATTGTTTTATTGTTTTTGGGTTACATTTTTATTGGAGTTTACATCGTACAGTTTTATTGAAGTTATGCTCAATACAAATACCAGGGTCAAAAAATACTGCCACATTATCACTGCATTTCACCACTATATAATACTTAGTACCACCATACTGTTACTTATCAAATTAATATACCAAGACCAATGTTACCAACAACAACAATATACAATAACCAAATAATATTGCCATATTATGACCACACATCACATCATAAAGTGACTACTACCATCCTACTGTTACTGAAAGTAAACCATTAAACAAAGACCAATGTTACTGCCATACCTTGACCATTTAATGGTAACCCTTTACACCAAATTTGCACCACACACAATGTTAAAGTCAGTTTTTAAAGTGACTTAAGGGGGATCTTCCCTGATGGGAGTCACTTACTTTTCCATTTATCTTCCCCATCGCCATGAAATTTTCCCCCCGCATCCTTGTCCTGCTAAATTTAAAACACAAACTTTGAACTCCCTTTTTTTTAATTTCCCCTCTGTCCAACCCCTAAAACCCCCCATTCATAGTGCCCCAAATTTAATTATTCCCCAAACATTAATTGTACCACCAAATAGAGTGCCCTCAGACAATTATAGGGCCCCCATTTCTACCACCAGTAAGTACGTAGACCACCAATATAGTAGGTTGTTACACTCCCCAAATAGTAGATAGCCTCCAATACTATGAGATAGATAGGTAGATGCTCCTTTTAGGTAGGTTTACCCTCCAAAATTAGTAATGAAAACAAGTAGGCATTTTTTTTTATTAAGGGGAAAAAATCCCATTGGTAAATGATAGGGCCCCCCTTATTAGGCCACCCCGGAGGACATATTTTATTGCGCTGCCTGGCACAGACACAGCGGCACAGGGAAACAGATGTTTCATTTCCACGTATTTTATTTTTATGCACTCCCCAGGACCCATACAACTGAGAAAGAGCATGGCCCCTTAACCTTTCTTTCTACCATACCTGTGAAAGGATGGTTATAAATACTTTCTTATTGGAGAGTCCAGCTGCCTCTGACAGCCGGCTCTCTGCTGCCATAGCTGCACAATTAGCATGAATTAGAATCTGATACCATATTGACAGTAAAGCATGTGAACTGAGTAAATCAAGTTCCAGTTACAAGCTGTGGAAAAAAATCCATACTGAGCAGATTTTAAATATGTACAGCTTGCCTATGTTGTTGAACACAGAGAAGATCCTTAAAATTACAAGAGGGCTACTCTGCAGCATATCCACATAAAAATGTGTCGCAAGAATCAGTTTTAGCTGATAATTTCTAACAACTCTCTTCACAATCATCTGTAGATTTGCTTAGTGCAGAGCCGCAATATGTTAACACACTGTTGCAAGTTTTTAATTTTTTTTTATTTGCAGGCCTAAAGTCTAATTGAAGCATTAGATAACCTTTAATTAACAATAAATTTATTCTTTAATTACCTTATGTCACTGACAAGATAAACAAACATCTATATAGAGGACATCAATAGATAATAACATTGTTTGCGACCTTGAACGGCCCCATTCTTCTTTTTGGTGGATGTAATGTTTCCTTCTTGACTGTATTAGATTTATTCAGTACATAGATGAAGTGCCAGCTCACCAGAAGTGTACATCATGGATTTATATTCATGGACTGTGGTCCAGTGTGATCCCCATCCAAATAAAAAATAGGCCGACATCAGGAAAACATGATTTGGCCCTTATTAACATTAAAATCTACATTGTTTACAGAGAAGTCATTACCATTGACATATTTACAACACGTGTTCATAATTAGAGTGTATGACACATAATCATTGATCAAAATTGAGTGGGCAGTATGCAAGATACCTAATATGTATGCTTATGTATGTATGCTTATACCATATTAATGTTCATCATGTTGAGCACATAGGTTGGGTTATTGCTAGTGATGAGCGTTTACGTCGACTATTGTCATCAGGTCGATAGACCATATCGTCAATAATTAAGACGATTTCCGATAGTCGATAATAGATTATCGCCGATGACCATTAAAGTCTATGGGAGAGGAACAAAACCTTCATTCTTACACCCAAACAGGGCTGGAGAAGCTGGAATTAACATTCACAACAGTCAAACGCAAATGTGCTACATCTTAGGCAACACACCTAGGTTATAAAAACCACAGAAAAAAAAATCATAGTCATTCACTATCCCTGTCTTTGTACACAGCCAGACCCTTAAACCTGCATGACCCCCCAAATTAAAAAGTGCCAGAAGGCAGTATGATTTGAACCCATTTTTACTTAACTAACAATTGAATATCCCGTCCGTCCCAGCATGAGCCCCAAAACCTGAAAAACCCAGTTAAAAATGCCGGAAAAAGGACCTTTAAACCCACCATTTTAGTTGAACTGGCATTGACATCTGTCCGGGGCCCACAGCAGACCCTTAAACCTGTTGACACAAAATTTAAAAAAATGGGAAAAAAAGGAGTCTTTGAACCACCTTTTGATTTTTGAAGGCTTGATATACCTGTCCTGGGCCACAGCATGGCCCCAAACCTGATACTCCCGTTTAAAAAGTGCCGGAAAAAGGGAGTCTTTGAACCCCCCATTTTGTTGAACGGGACATTGACATATTGCTGGGCCCAGCATACCCCAAACTTTCTAAACCCCAGATTTAAAAAGTGCCAAAAAAAAGGATTCTTTGAACCCCCATTTTATTTGAACGGACATTGCTATACCTGTCCTGGGAAACCTACATCTGTTCAAGTCTTCCTGTACCCCCCTTTGTACAGTTCAGAGGAAAATATTTTTTATAAACTTTTTTTGTTCATGCCTTTTTTTAGTATTTTTAAATTTTTAGAAAACACTTTTTTAAAAAAAAGGAGGGAATCCCACCACGCCCTTTTTTTCTTTTTTTTTTTATTGTTTTAAAATTTGGGTTGTCTCCTACAGGGAAGCTAGTTTATTTTTAAAAAATCTTCCCAAAAACAAGTAAATTTTTGCAATATGGGGTCCTTTTAACATGTCCAAACCTCTTCCTGTTTCTGACAGCACCATAAACCCTTGGGGCCACTTTTGACAATTGTGAAGAACAAATGTCTTTTTAGAAAAACCCACTTTTTTTACAATAGGCCCCTGTAGTATGCTGCATTTAAACAGCATAAATGCCCACAAAAATTCAAAAAAATGACCCGGGACCCACTCTGGGAAAATTGGGTGGGGGGAAAAAATGTCTTTAAAAACCCAAATTTTTTTTACAATAACCTGTAGAAATACCGGGCATTTCAAAGCAACATCCCCCCAAAAAAATTCAAAACATGACCCTTGACCCACTTTTTCCAATTGTGAAGAAAAAAAGCCCTGTTAGAAACCACTTTTTTTTTTAAAAAGGATCGTAGTATTGCGGGCATTTCAAAGCAGCATGCCCCAAAAATTAAAAAATGACTTCCCCAGCCACTGTTAAAAATTGTGAGGGAAAAATTTGCCACTTAAAAAGCCACTTTTCCCTGTTCCAAAAGACCATGTTTATACGTATCTCACACCCAACATCCCCCAAAAAAAAATTAAAAATTGACTTCTCACCCCCAAAAAAATTTTTTGAGGGAGAAAAGCCATTTAGAAAAAAAATTTTCCGTTCTAAAGGGAAACCTTTATTAAAAGCGTATCTCACAAAAACAGCCCCCCCAAAAAATTTAAAAAATAAATTTTTAAACCCCACTTTTTAATTGTGATGGAAAATGCCCCTTAGAAGCAACATTTTTTTCCAAAGGCCCCCAAAAAATTTAAAATAGCTGTATCTCAAAGCAACATAAACCCCAAAACCTTTGGGAAACCAAATTGAAAAAAAATTTCTAAAGAAAAAGTGAAAAAAGGAAAAACGGTTTTTGTCAAAAACCTTGGTTTCTTTTACAGTCCCACACCGCAAAACCACAAAATGATCTTTTGGGAAGGGGAAAAAAAAAAAAGGCAGTGAAAAAATGATAAATTTTAAAAAAACATTTTCAAAAAGGGAAACCTTTTCTGTTTAAAAGGGGAATGTGAAGTAGACCGGCAGGTAATCGGTGCCCTTTGGAAATTTGGGGGCCCACAACACTTTCAGAAAACCTTTGCCTAAATTCCCTTGATGAAAGAAAAAAACGACCCCCCAATTTATCTGTGGAAAGCCATGCCTTGTCTGTAATAAACCCTCCAGCTGGGGCGAGGCCGCCCAATTTTATGACGCGGCTCCCTGGGCAGTAACAACACCTCAAAGGCTTTACGAGCAAGCTGGGGGGCCCCTTTCATCCTTTTTGGGGATACCCAGAAGGGCCCTTTGGGTCGGGAAACACTTTCCAAAAACAGTTTTTGAGACACAGATAGTCGTGCACCCTTTGATCTTAAGCTGGTCCTGTGTTTTTAAATGTGTGCCCTGCATTACAGGGTTGGGGGAGGGGGGTAAAAAAAAAATTGCTAGAGGTCACCCATTAGGCTTCTGCCAAAATTTGCCTGCGCTGCTGCCCCTCCCGGGCATTTGGCACTCTACTGCGTCACGTCTGACGTTGTTCCCCCGGACTTTTGAAGAACGTGAGGAAAACGAAACCGAAGAAATCCAGTTAATCAACAGAAAGGTCTCCATTTCCTGCATTTTACTCTCGGGTTTTGGGGGGTGGAAGGAAAGGGCTGAGTTTTTTTTTTTGTCCCGGGGATCCAGTTGGTTGGCCACACAGTAACTGTTTTTCATTTTTATGGCCCCTTTAAAGCAGGATCAAGTTGTAGGAAAAAGGGCATCCCCAACAAATCATGTGAGAGATGGAGCCTTGGGTTTTTTCCCAACCTCTGGCGAGGGGCACTAGCAAAAAGATCTTCCCCCATCCCTTTCCCCTCCCCCTCAAATTCCGCCCCCAACCCTTTCAAAGGCAGGGACCTCCAGGAATACCCTCCTCTTCCCTCCTCCTTTCCCTTCCTTTCCGGGACGAGCTTCAAAAAGGGGGCCGGGCCCTTTCACTAGGGCCCCGGACCCCGAACCACCCGTCAAATGAAAACCGATAAAATTGTGAAACTGTCCCCTTGTGGAATTTGAAGGAGAGAAACTCCGTGGGCCCATCTGTGCCCCTCTCCTCCCCTCGCTGTGGGACCTATTTTCAGAGGTCCAAAACGTTCATTCCGGAACTAAGATCCCCCAAAAAGGGCCCCATGCTGACAAGGGCATTGCCCCCAAATTGACCATTTTGGTGGCTTTTTTTAAAAAAACTGGAAAGGATAGGGCAGTTTTTCCCCACCTGCCCCATATGGGTGGCTCAACCCCCCCGAGGTCCGCACCCCCTTGTTATCGGGGCCATGTTTCACCCCGTACTGCGGAAAGGCTTTGCGCTGCTGCCAAAATTTGGGCTGGAGCTTGGGGGAGGGGGGAAATTTCCCAGGTGTTGCCACTTCAACAATGAAAAGGGGTTTGACGGGGGGGCTGAAAGGACGCGGGGAAAAACGCACCACGGGACGAAGCAGGGTTCAAAACGGGGGAAAGTGCAAACTCAGACCTCGACCCTCCTCAGCAGGCAGTCCAGACCCGGGAACCCTTTAGAAATTTCGGACGAAAAGGGTTTCATGAAAATGTGCCAGGAAGGGGGATTTTCCGAGAAAGGGGGCCCCAGATTTCCCAAACCTTTAAACCCACACCACCTTGCCTGGACAATTTTTCTTGGCACCCACCCCCCCCCTCGGTCCCCCGTTGCGGGGGAGCTGTCCCACAGCCCTGACCTGTGTGGACGGCCCTCCAAGACAGATTCTTTTCCCAACACGGCCTTTTTTTCCCGGGGCGGGGTAAGGGCCCCCCAATGACCATGGGGGAAAGAACCCTGCACCATCCCTGCTTTTTAAAGAGCGTGGTTTCCGGCCTGAGAGCCACTGTTCCCCCCATCAAAACATCCACCGAAAACTCACCCCTTTAGCTGTCCCCAGAGATATACAGCCCTTTGGGCCCTGCTTACTATTTTTGGTCGGGGGTCAAAATTTAAATTTTCCGGACACGATGCCCGACAACCGCTTTTTAAAAATTTTTTGATGACACGTGGGGGTGGCCAGGGCAGGACGGGTTTTTTTGGCAAAGAAATGCCTGCCGGCATCTATAAATTTGGGGGGAGTCCCAGGGGCCCTGACGGGGGCGGGAAACCCATCTGTCCACCAGACAGAAAGGCAACAAATTTTCCCAAAGGGCCCAAAAACCTGGGAATTCCGACATTCAGGGTTTTGGCTTTTTGGGGTGGTTTTGTTAAAGTTTTTTTTTCTGCTCCCCAAACCTGGAAGACAAAGGCCCGGCCCGGGAACTGGCCGCTGTATGGCTTTCAGGTCGCAAACGGTGGAAGGGGAAAGAAATAGGATGGTCACTTTGGGGGAGCTGGTGGTACCACCCGGGGACGGTGGAGGCTGAAGCGGGAAAGGGTGTTTTTCCCCAAACCTGACTCGAGAACAGGGCGTTAAAGGGAAAACTGGTGGGGGAGCAGGAGGGGGCCGGGGAAAAGAGGGTGTTTACAGTGGTTTTGGGAAACCCGGGAATTTTGTTTTGGCCTTTTTTGGCCCCCAAATGTTGCCCTCCATTTCAACTTTTGCATCGCTACATGTGACTAGACATGTTTGGGGGGTGGTTAAAAAAACCTAATT
>JAODAL010053655.1:0-25132 GCA_025379985.1 Phyllomedusa bahiana
GGGGGGGGGGGGTAAATGGGTTTCGGGTCCCCGGGGGTCCTGGATCCCCCCAACCACGCCCCACTTGGGGCCCAAATGGGGGGGGTCTTTTACCAAACGGGGGGTCCCCCGTTTGTCCCGGGAATTCCCCAAATCACGTCAGGGGAACATGTATGGGCCGTAGAAACTAGTCGACCAAAAGATTTTTCTGGTTCAAATCTCATTCATTTCCAAGTAATTCTGACAATACAATCATTACACCTATTTATATGTTTTCTGAATCAAAAAAGCGGCTGCGAAAAGGGGAAAGAGGAACGGACGTATGTCCAAAAAAGGCATTTTTTGAAGTTTTTCATTGGCCCCCACGTTGTTCTGGGTACAAAGTTTTGGGATGAAATCGCCAAAACCGTCATTTCCCGAAAAACCAAACCAAAAAGGGTTTAAAACCCCCCAAGTTATCACCGGGCCCGCAGTTTTTTTTGCTTTTTCAAAGCAAAACATTCCCCACAAAAAGGGAAACGGTCAAGCTAAAGCCTTATAAGGAGAAAACTTGGGTTTTTCATATTTATGCAACAAACAGTATTTGGTTCAAAACCTCTTTACCTTCACAGTAGCAACCTCCAGCTCTATTTGTCTTTCGTTAGACTTTAATTATGTTCTATATGCAGCTATAGCCCCGATCGAAACCCCTCTCATCACTGCCTTAGAGGCATCCCATACTACCTTCGGGGCCGTGGCCCTCGTTTCCCCCCAATAGAGTCTAATTCTTATACTTGTTGCAGGGATTTAGGGTCCCCCAAGTCTGGGGAATTTTGGCCCTTTTTTGGGCTCAAAAACCCGCATCAACGGGGCAGGTCGAAAATCCCCCTAAAAGGTATTTATTTTTGAAAAAGAGGGCAATAGCTCCCTGGAGGCAAAGGCAAGATCAATTCACGAGAGTGAATCGCTTGCCGCTGTAAAGCATGATAATTGCTTCAGGGTGCAACCACTTCCAGGCCTCCACTAAGCTGTTCGTTTCTGCCCATTCTGCTAGGTCCCTATTATGAGATCTCTGCGGGTGCAAGCGCACTATTAGCATAACCGATGATTAAGGGTATTGGGAAATCTTGGACATAATAATATCTAGTGTTTGTTTGCAAAAAAGAGGGGCAAATAGACCCCCACCCAAAAAAAATTTCCCTTTTTTTCAAAGCTGGAAGTGTAACAGCACGTAACTGCTTGACGGGTCAATGTGCAAATCCAGCAGCCTGAGGGGCAAAGACTTACTAACCAGGATCAATACCTCCCTTTGCATTATTGGAATATACTGAATAAGTCATTCCTTCCCAAGGTCACTTCAGTGGCAATACTTTCTGACACCAGAGATGTGTTTCTTGGAAAAAAAAGGAATTCCGGGTTATGTGTTTAAAACTTTGTTAAATCTAAGGCCCGCTTCACCCCTACAGTTCATCCCCTCGGACATTCCAAAAATTTATTTTACAGTCCCCAAAAAAAATAGTTTTATAGTTAGTCAACGGGGCCAAGGATGGCTCAATCACACCAGCCATACAAAAAAACACAACCCTTTAGTAACCAAGAAAAACCCCCCCCCCACCCTTCTCATACCCCCAACTTATAGCTTAAAAACCAAAACCCTTTCGCAAAAGAGCAAGAAACAACCTCCCCCTTAACCCTATTTGTTAACTTAACCAAAGCAAGTCAAATTTGGAGTCACGTGACCCAACTTCACCTTCTTACCACTTTAATGGAATAGAGTGTAACTCTACTAAAAAACCCCTTTTAGCGATTCATTGGCTCAAGCTAACATTGCATAGAGCAGGGATGTCTATATCTTATAAAAAAAAAAAAAAAAACCTAAAAAGAAAAGAAAATTTTTATTTTTTTAAGACATTTCACTTTTTTCTGGAGACCTCCAGTCCAGCCAATCCGACACCTCCTATGGCATAGAAAAGAATGAATGATCTCTATCCTGGAACCGCATCCTCGTAGGTTATAAAATAGTATACTTTATGCCTGCCTCTCTTAGATGGGCCCGAACTGGAGTGAATTGCATCTGCTTTTTCTGAAGTTCAGATGTGCAATTCGGATAGAAATCACTTCACCCTTCTTTTGGGCCCCTGCCAGAACAGTATTTGTCCCTGTAGTTCAGCTGTTTAAGGATAAAAGAACTTGGAGGAGTCCCAGGGGGCAAGGGCTTGGTTGGGACACTGCGTTCCGGTGTGGCCCATAAATTAGGATTAGCATTGCAGTAAAAATAATAGACTGATATCATACAAAGGCCTATCGCAGTCAAGGAATCTTCCTTGCACCAGTATTTTACTGGTGTAAGTTGGGGGAGCCCAGCGGTCTGAGATGGACCGGAAGGGCCCTTTGAATACACCACAGCCACTCATGAGTACCGTCTGACCCCTTTTTATCAACAGGGGCAATGACCATATGGCAGAAGCAGCAGAGCATCAACTATAGGATATCTTGAAAGGAGAACAGTTGGCACTGTGTCACTTATACCAGCGCGGGCCTGTAGACACCCCTCAGGGAATTGGGGGAATTCAGTGCTTTGGGAAACTCAATGGGTTTTAACGAAAAACCCCCTATACTGGTATGCTGCAATGCCCTTCAGCCCCCCCGGCATGTAGTGCCAGTAGAACACATTACTATTTTGAGTCATGATAGAGTGAATCGTTTCTATTTTATATTAACCCCTTCACAGCGCAGCCAGTTTTGTCCTTCCTGACCGAGCCCAATTTGTGAAATCTGACGTGACATTTTGTGGGAGAGTAACTTTTTGACACTTTTACCTATCAATGTAATTCAGAGATTGTCTTCTAGTGACATATTGTGCTCTAAGTTAGTAAGAAATTATGTTCCATACAATCCTTGTTTATTTGTGAAAAATTTTAAAATATCATGAAAAATTAGTAATTTTCAAACTTCAAAAATGTCTGCGTGTAAGACAGATCGTTATTCCACTTAAAATAGTTTATAACTAGCATCTATCATATGTCTACTGTAGGTTAGCATCATTTTTTTAATTTTTTTTTTACATCAATAGGGGGATTAGAAATTTAGTAATAATTTTTCAGAATTTTTAATAAAATTTGCAACATAGATTTTTTTTTAGGGATCATGTCTGACGTGGTTTTGAGGGGCCTGTATGTTAGATACCGCCATAAATGACTCCATGTAACAAACTACACCACTTAAAGTATTTAAAACCGCGTTTAGGAAGTTTGTTAATCCTTTAGGTGTTTCACAGAAATTAAAGCATTTCACTTTCTTTTTTTTTTGCAGAATTTCCAATTTTTTCCCATTCAAAAAAGGTTTTATTAAAATATAAAAGTGTACAAAGCAGATGACATGTATTACAAATGAAATTAGATGCAAATTAAATGGCATAGAGTGTAATAACACTCATGCAAAATTCTGCACATATAGAACATGGGTTGATAATATTAATTACATAAGATACATATTAACAGCGTTGAGAAATAGAATAAGTGCAAAGCACAACCCTGTCACAACGTTACAAAAAAAAACTCTCTTTAAGCCCCACAGGGAGAAGCAGATCCGTCATTATCCCCTGCCTCCCCATAAGTGATGGGAGTGCAGCTGTTGTGCTACCCACTACATCTCCTCAAGCCCTCTTTAGCCCCGCAAGGAGAAGCAGTTCCGTTGTTCCTGGCAAGAGATATAAGCGAACATACAGTAGGTCTGCATGCAAAGCCTCTGGAGAGTGCTTGTAAGATGGCAGAAATGAATCGCCTTTAAATATCTCATCCAACTTAAGTGATGGAAGCGCAGCTCTTGTGTTATTCTGCATATCTCGTCAAGCCCTCTTTAGCCCCAAAAGAGAGAATCGGATCTCAGATCTATTGTTCCGGGCAAGAGATACACGCGAACATAGGTCTGCATGCAAAGCCTATGGAGAGTGCTTGTAAGATGCCCGTAGCTGGCAACAATGAATCGAGGTAAGCCTTGAAATATCTCAGCCACCTTAAATGATGGGAGTGCAGCTCTTGTGCTGTACAGCACATCTCGTTAAGGCCTCTTGATCCACGACAGGGAGAATCTGATCCGTTGCTCCTGGCAAGAGATATACGCGAACATAGGTATGCATGCAAAGCCTACGGAGAGTGCTTGTATGATGCTCGCGGCTGGCAGAAACGAATTGCGGTAAGCCTTGAAATATCTCAGCCGCCTTAAGTGATGGGCGCGCAGCTCTTGTGTTATCCTGCAGATCTCGTCAAGCCCTCTTTAGCCCCAAAAGAGAGAATCAGATCCATTGTTCACGGCAAGAGAGAGGAAGTGAAAGTTGGTGGGCGGAGCTAGAGGCTGCAGCAAGACTGTTTGGCGTGCCGGTCAAGTCGTTTGTGTAAAGTCTCTGGAAAGCGTTTTAAGTAAGTGGACTTATTGAACTGTCTGTTAACTGCGTAACAACTAGCCGTCCCAGGGAAGTGGCAGATCCCCGGGGAGGTGCATGTGGTATGGAGCGATTAGATCTGGTCCCCACTTCCCGAACTTTGTTACCGTGGGGCGGGTCTCATACACAGCCGTCCGTGCCGTCGCACCTGCGATCGGGCAGGACCCGCAATGCGCTGGGTTCCGTGGCTGTAGCGGGCATGACAGTGGCTGTGTTCAATGAGGCGCAGCAAGTGCAGGTGTGGGGCGCGTGGCGGGAGTCTTTAACCTCCTGCATCGCAAAAAACATGTCCCGCTACCAGAAGCTGCTGGCCGGTGAAGTACAGCTGAAGAGTGACCTAAAGCCTGCGAGGCAGCAATGTAATAACATGTCAAACAGCAAGCGTGGTCTTGTGAGTGAAGTTATAATGGGGTTGAAGAGAGACCTGGTGGCACTAAGGGTGGAAAAAAAGAGAATGGTGGAAGGTGCAGGACTTTTCATTGAAAAGCTATGAAATGAAGCCCACTTCCTGGAAATGGAAAGGCGGAATAAGAATGAGAATAAAGATGAGGATAATGTGGAGGGTGAGGAGGTTTTCTTTGATGCCTCAGTCGAAGCAGCGGCGGCTGCATCCTTCTTTAAACCCCCAACCCAATCTTTGTAACCCCTGAACCCCCGGGTCTTCAGCAAAAACCAAAAAATATAGAAAACGCCCGGCCATCGGCCCCAAGGGTGGAAACCCGGTTTAGTCCCTGGCTCACCCAAATCCCCCGCCTCCTCAAGGACAGGCCCCGTGAAAGGGAGTGAAGGGGCTGCAAAATTTTGGGTTTTTGGAGACAAGCCTCAGGGCCATAGGGGATTTTTGGGTTTCCCCGCCACATGCAGGGATTCGTTTTTAGGGATGAAGAATTCCCGGAGGAAGGGGTTAAGAAGAAAAAAAAAAAAAGACGCAGCAGAAGGCGGAGGACAGAGAGAAGAACAGAGGCAAGGCGACAACCAAGTTAGTATTTGGTCCTATCTCGACCCCAACAGTGGCCGCAAGGTCGCCTAAGGGGAAAGGGAAACCCCCAAAACATCCCATTCCCAGCCGGAAAAAGCAGGGCTATGGATAGCGGGAAATTTGGGAGAAATGGGGGGGAGTTTTCTTTTTCCCAAAAAGGGAAAAACAGTGGTGGCTAAGGAATGTTTACTTATAAACCCTTGGCAAAGCAAAACAATAGTGGAAGGTACCCTCATACAGGAAAATGCGAATAAGGGGACCCCGATTTATCTGATAAATCCCTGGAAAGGGGGAGGAGTAGTCGAGCCCCCTGGAGGAGTCGCCGGGGGGAACATTTGATGAAACCGAAAATGGCTGTGGAGGCAGAGGGGGTGAGTGTGGTCCCTGATGGGGTGGGGGCCCGGGCACTTTTGGGACTAGATGGTGAGGGGAAAAAAGAAACAGCACTCCTGGGGGAAATTGGCTCCCATTTAAACCCGCCCATTCCACTATCCCCGGGACCGCCCAAAATTTCCCGGTCCAGGTGGTAGGGCGGAAGTGTTTTGGGGGTGTAAAGGGGGAAACAGGAGGGGTTTTCCGGTGGGAAAGACTGGGTTTCTTTGGGGTGGATAAGCGCAAGTGGTGTTGGGGCTGAGGCAAATACAGGTGGGGTGGCAGCAAGTGCTAGTGGGGCACAGGGGGCACCCCCCCCAGGTTTAAGGCTCCTAGAAAAACCCAAAGGGAAGGGTGGCCAGAGGGGGTGGACTTCATTCTCCACATCATCTGTTTTTGGGGACAGGGCTTTGAAACGGCGTGTCCTGGAATCTCTTAGAAAGGATAGCGTACCATCCAAGTAGAGGGGTAAGGAGGTTGACTGGTCTCTCTTCATTGAGAGATGTGGTCTAAGGGCCTTCCGAGAAAACCCAAGTAGGGGGGAAGCAGTCTGGGCGCTTCCTACAAAAAGGGCAGGATAGCTCCCGTAGGAACGTGGTCCATCTTAAATGGGAGGGCTGTAATGCATGCCCGACTAGAACGAAGGTGGTTGAGCTGCTCCTGGGGATGGAGTTCAGGGTGATGGATATCAACACCTTGATTCACCCCTGCGGGATGTCTAAATTTGACGTTAGCTTTGTTCCTTCGGAAGGGCTGGAGCTCTACTGGGCGAAATACGTGCTAAAGAAAAACGAGCCCCTCTGGCGAGACTTTTATGTGCAACACTGTCTCGACAGAATCAAGTAAAGAAGGTGACCGTGCTCGCTCGTAACGGGTCTCTTTCTATATATAACATCATGACCTGGATAGGGCACTATGGCGAGGTTGTAAGTATGCCCAGTAAAAACGGAGACAAATTTGGCATTTGGGCCGGAGCCTGGACGTTTATGGCAAAACTTAAATGCTCTGGTTGTACGGTGTTCCACATACCATCGTCCGCCTTCTTGGGAAGGGATCGTATCCATGTCTTCTATCAGGAGCAGTTGAAGCTGTGCCAAAGGTGCAGGAATGCAACCCATTTCAGCACCGGCTGCAGGGTGCAGAAATGCGCCCTGTGCGGTGGGGAGGGGCATCTTGCCGCCTCCTGTAACAGCATTAGGTGCCACTTGTGCGGAGACCTGAGTCACGTGTTTAGCCATTGTCCGAGGTCCTTAGCTGTCATGACCTCCACCTCTGAGGAGGTGGCCCAAGAGGCTGCCTCTCCGGGGGAGGGAACGAGTGCTGGCCGCGGAGTGAAGAAGGAGAAGCTCGGGTGCTTCTAGGCAGCATCGCCTGGAGAGTCGGGGAAAGAGCGGGAAGCGGATGGATGCCCAGGTCTCCAGGCCATCTGATGAGCCTGGTACATCCTCTGGCCTTGTTTCGGAACCTGGACCCACAGCAGCTGAGACTCTGAACGAGAGCAAGCTAAGCAAGGAGGAAGGCAGACTAAAGAAGGAAGGTGCTTTCTCCGAGTCCTGTTTAATCGGCTTCTGCGGTTTGTGCCCCGGCTCCTTTAGGAGGTCCAGGACTGCTTGGTTCCAGACCGCAGCACCTTAAGCGCGGCACTTGGTGTCTGGGAGGCAGTGAAGCAGGGCAGGACTGGTCTTTGGAAGGGATACCTGCTGTCTTTGGATTAGGCCAAAGAGCTTGACTGGGTCAACCACGAGTACATTTGGTCTGTTCTTTTGAGATATGGTCTGCCTGGGAGGTTTGTCAATTGGCTTGGGACTCTTTATGCTTGGGCTCAGTCTTTCCCACTGGTCAACGGTTGGTCGGGCTGCCCTTTTGAGGTAGGGTCCAGGGATCGACAGAAATGCCCTTTGATATATGCATTCGCGATTGATCCCTTTTTAAGTCGACTCATTTGTGGACCATTGGTGGGAGTCAGGGTTGACCCGTCGGCCCCAGAAGCCACTCTGAGGATGGTAACGTACGCGGACGATGTTACCATCTTTGTGTCCTCGCAGGAGGAGACAGGGTTGATTATGTGCGAAGTGGAGCGCTACTCGGCCGTGTCTGGGTCCAAGATCAACCCGGATAAGTGTGAAAGCCTCTAGTTGGGAGAAGACGAACCCAGTTTCAATCTCCCGGGCACTCTCCCAAGGCTCCAAGACACTGCATAAATTTTAGGCATTGAATTTGGCCAAGGGGATTACCCCAAGCTAAATTGAGATGACAGACTGAAGGACGCCGCTCGGAAGGTGGATCAGTGGAAAGGCTGGTCCCTATCCTTAAGGGAAAGGATTGCCCTGATCACATACCTGCTTCCGTTGTTCATCTCTTTGGGCAGTGTGTGTGCCTTTCCAGAGCCTTTCTGGGCAAGGGTCTACGGACTGTTCTTCCGAATGTTATGGGGGAATAGGTTTGAACCTGATCAGGAGAGAGGTGATGTACCGCACGAGAAGGTTAGGGCGTTTGTCTATGGTCAACCCCGTTGTGTTCTTAATGAACATTTTTTTAAAGACCAAAATAGCAGACCTTTGGCTTCAGAGGCCTCCACTGTGGGTAATCTCCTGCCGGGGCTGGTTTCGGCCCTTCTTCCAGAAATGAGAGATAGGAGGGCAAGTGAAGGACTTGCACACGACACATGGACATCTCCCAGCTTACGCTGCACCGGTTCTGAAGGGGATCCAGTGGGATGTGGGAGATCAGGACGCTGTTGAGGAGGCAACTCGATGAGCGGGTCCTGTTGACCCATTTCCAGAAGCCCCTGGTTTGCCCAGGTTCGGACTTTCGGGTGGACTTGTCTCTCTTAAATTCTGAGAGGGTCCCCAACAAGTTTTGGGACTTGGCCTGGCGCTTCCTCCATGGTAAGCTGTATGTAAGCGATAACCTGAAGTATAGGAACTCTGAGGAAAGGGGTTGTCCTCGGGAGGAGTGTGGTAGAATGCTGGAAAGCATGGACCACTTCCTGCTTCAGTGTCCCTTTAATACAGAGGTGTATAAATTGGTTGGGGCCTCCACAGGCTGGCCCGGTCTAGCCAACCTCCCCTACACCGAGTGGGCATATGGAGCGTTCAAAACTCTTGATGGTAGAGATGGGGTGA
This sequence comes from Phyllomedusa bahiana, assembly GCA_025379985.1. Lineage (NCBI taxonomy): Eukaryota > Metazoa > Chordata > Amphibia > Anura > Hylidae > Phyllomedusa > Phyllomedusa bahiana. The sequence goes on from JAODAL010053655.1 coordinate 8,876, forward strand.
CGCTGCTTTTGGTAAGCTTAGTGGTTAGGCACTATGTGTGGTGCGCACGGTGTACAGTGTCCGTCCGTCCAAAAATCCGCCCTGAGGGTGAGGTGGTAGGGAACATCCAGGGTGTCCTGGTAAAAATGCGCTCTTTGGAGATAGAAAGACTGGGCCCGAGGAAGGCTGCTTATCTCTGGAGAGGCATCACTTTCAAGGTGCCTTGGCCTGGAAACCTCCCATCCCGGTGATGGGCTAGTGCATGCCACTTATAGTGTTTTGTTTTGCTTTTGGGCATAAGGTGGTAAGTGCTTGCAGGTGACCGAACTTGTACCCAAGTGTGGGAGGGAAATGCTGAATAAGCATTTTGGGGGGCATGTGTTGGGGCTGTCTTGGTTCTTGGTCTTTCTTTATTGCCTGTGGCAGCTGATCGGAGCGCCCTTTTTTTGTAAGTGTCAGGGCTCTGGTTGGTTGCTGTAGGCGGCGTGGAGGGTCTTGGACTGGGACGGTTCTTATGCATGTGGCCCTTTGTGTTTTGTGCTTAGGTTGTCAGTATGGTTTACTAGGCTGTAATCTTTTCTCTCTGTGAGTAGTTAGGGGTCTGGTGGAGTTTGGGGTTCTAGTCAGGTTGGGAGGGGGTTTTGTGTTCTCGCTGGGCCTATGATGGACAGAGGAAGGACTCCAATAAGGGGTCATGAGGTCCCAGTACACCCGGACGGGACATGCTTTTGTGGTTTTCTTTAATCTCAGATGAGATATATTTCAGTTTGACTTTGCTATAGGTGAGGAAAATGGACAAACTTTGGGTTCTAGTCAGGGTGGGCAGGGGTTTCTGAGTTTTCCTGGGCCCATGGTGGACAGAGAAAGGACTCCGGTAAAGGGTCATGGGGTCCCAGCGCACCCGGACACGGCATGCTATTGTGTTCCTTTCCATCTCTACATGTTCCCGGCAACAGATATATGGGAACATTGGTCTGCATGCAAAGCCTATGGAGAGTGCTTGTAAGATGCTCACGACTGGCAGAAATGAATCACGGTAAACTTTTAAATATCTCAGCCGCCTTAAGTCATATGAATGCAGCTCTTGCACTAGACAGCACATCTCCTCAAGCTCTCTTTAGGGCTGACAGGGAGAAGCAGATCAGTCGTTATCCCCTGTCTCGCCTTAAGTGATGGGAGCACAACTCTTGTGCTATCCAGTACATCTCCTAAATCCATCTTTAGCCCCACAAGGAGAAGCAGATCCGTTGTTCACGGAAAGAGATATATGCGTGTAACGAGCCGGGGTAGTGGATCCACTGGACCACCGCAAGCGGTGGTAATGGCCACACCAGGGAGTGGAGTCTAAGTGGGTCCTGGTTTTCACCAGAGCCCGCGGCAAAGCGGGATGGACTTGCTGCGGCGGGATTCCACCAGGTCGCTACTCCTGATGTGACTTCCTTGCGAAGGCGGCCGAGGTGCAACGTGGTACAGAATCGGTAGATGGAGTCGTAGTCGGGAACAGGCCAGAAAGTCAGGGCAGGCAGTGAAGGTTCAAGGTCGGCAGACGAAAGCAAACGGGACTGGTACATGTGAATAGCAGAACCGGAAAGAATAAGGCTTTCTCGCATTGGTAAAGGGTGCTATTGATTCAGCGAGGAAGTTCCGGGGGTGAAGCCCTTATATAGGTTCAGCGGCCGGCAAAACCAATCACCAGCGCGCTGTCCCTTTAAATCAGACAGAGCCAGCGCGAGCGCCCCCTAAGGAGCGGGGCCGCGCGCACTGGCTGGCAGTTAGACGTGGAGAGACAGGAACAAGGTGCGGTAAGTAACCGCCCGAGGGAGCGAGTGCGCCCACAGCCCGACACACGGACCGCGGCTCCACTTGCCTCGGGTGCTAGAAGGGGCGCAACCCCTTCCAATCAATAAGAAAGTAACATTTTCCTCTGACGGTCTTCATGGCCAAAATTTCCTTAACGGAAAAAACATCCGATGTGTCAGCCACCGGAGCCGGAGGAGACACCTTACGGGAAAATCTATTCAAGACGACTGGCTTGAGCAGAGACACGTCGAAGGAGTTCGGGATCCCCATTGTGGGAGGAAGCCGGAGCTTGTAGGACACCGGGTTGATCCTTTTGAGGACTACAAATAGCCCAAGGTAGCGGGGGCCCAACTTGTAACTGGCGACCTTCAAACGAATGTATCTAGAAGATAGCCAGACCTTATCTCCGGGAGCGAAGGACGGGGAAGGCCTACGGTGCTTATCTGCTCGCAGTTTAGTCAGGGCAGAGGCCTGTTGCAAAGCTTGTCGAGTTTCACTCTAGATGGACCTGAGGTCACGGACCAAGGTGTCCACAGCGGGGACGTCAGAAAGACTCCGCGAGCGGGAGCGGTGAGCGGGGATGAAGACCAAAGACCACAAAAAATGGAGAAGCCCCAGTCGACTCCGACTCCAACGAATTATAGGAAAACTCAGCCCAGAGTAACAAAGTGGCCCAGTCATCCTGACGGGCCGACACGAAATGGCGTAAGTAGTTTTCCAAGATCTGGTTGACTCTCTCCACTTGCCCGTTAGACTGAGGGTGGTATGCAGAGGAGAAATCCAGGTTTACTTTGAACTGGGAACAGAGAGAGCGCCAGAATCTGGATACAAACTGAACCCCCCGATCGGACACAATATGCCGAGGGAGGCTATGCAGATGAAATATATGCAGAAAGAAAAGGGTAGCCAGACAAGGTGGGGAAGGCAGCCCAGGTAGTGGTACAAAGTGCACCATCTTGGAGAAGCGATCCACAATGACCCAAATGACGGTGTTACCGGCTGACGGTGGGAGATCTGTAATAAAGTCCATCGCAATATGGGACCACGGGGGGTTAGGGATGGGCAGAGGTTGCAGCAGCCCAGCAGTCCTGAGGTGGGAGGACTTGTTGCGGGCACAGGAGGAACATGACTCAACAAAGACCTTGACATCCTTGGCAAGGTCCGGCCACCAATAGTAGCGGGTAATCGACTGCCCAGTCTTACGAATCCCTGGGTGACCAGCAGCTTGAGAGCAATGACCCCAGTTCAGGATTCTCTTCCGAAGCGCGGGGTGCACGTAGGTCTTGCCAGGAGGTACCTGCCGGAGATCCAACGGAGCTGCAGAGATCAAACGTTTGGGAGGAATGATGTGGGTCGGAGGTGACTCCTCACCATGGACATTTGAGGCTCGTGATAGGGCATCCGCTTTGATGTTTTTCTCTGCTGGCCGGAAGTGGATCGCAAAAAGAAGAGGGACCAGCGGGCCTGCCTGGGATTAAGGCGCTGGGCCGTCTGAAGGTACGTCAGATTCTTGTGATCCAAATAGATGGTAATCGGATGGCGAGCCCCCTCCAACAGATGACGCCATTCCTCGAGTGCTAACTTAATGGCCAGTAACTCGCAGTCTCCAATGGTGTAGTTTTTCTCGGCCGGGGAGAAGGTCCACAAGTGACCGTCTTGCCCTTGGGGTTCCACTGAGAAAGCACCGCCCCTGTGCCCACCGAAGATGCGTCAACCTCAAGGAAGAAAGGTTTCTTGATATCCGGGTGCGACAAGACAGGGGCAGAGGCAAATGCCGCCTTGAGAGAAGTGAACGCATCTTCGGCCGCCTGTGGCATTGCTTCGGATTGCCAGACTTCTTTGTAAAGGCTACCAAAGGGGCCACCAGTGTAGAGAAATGAGGAATGAACTGGCGGTAGTAATTGGCGAACACCAGGAAGCGCTGGATAGCCCGAAGGCCGACTGGACGGGGCCAGTTCAGGACGGCAGACAATTTGGCCGGGTCCATCTGGAGTCCCTTGGCGGAGATAATGTATCCTAGGAAGGGCGCACTGGTCTGATGGAACTGACACTTCTCAAATTTGGCATAGAGATGATTTTCTCGGAGACGGCTAAGGACCTGGTGCACATGGAGACGGTGAGACTTCACCCGTTTGCCAGTCCAGTATAGGCAAGTGACATTGCAGCCATGGTAGACCCAACAGGATTGCTGGCGAGGAGCGAGGCAACATGTAGAAGGAAATTTTCTCTCAGTGGAGTGCCCCTATGCGCATAGAAACTGGCTCAGTACGGTAGCGGATGGCCTCACGCAGAACCTCTCCACTGACCAAGGAAATGAGCAGAGGAAAGCAGGAAGTTGAACTTGTGTTCCGGAGCTAGACATGATCTGCACCCGCATGGTCAGACGAGGAGAGGAACTACACACACCTAGGGACGCCTCTCCCATGAATCCTATGTGCGCGTGTTTCGCGGACGAGGGCGTAGCGGGCAGTCTTAACGGAAGTGCTCCCAACTGGCGCAATACAGGCACAGATTCTGCGCGCGCCGACGGGACAGCTCATGTTCCGAGAGGTGAGCTCGGTCCACTTGCATGGGCTCCTCACCGGAGTGCTGGGGAAGTCGCAGATGAGGCTTTTGGAACACCGGAGCCAAGCGAGAGAGCCGACGTGGTCGAACGGAGTCACGTTCTTGGCGGAGCTCTTCCTGCCTTTCGGCGAAGCGCACATAAATACACGTGGCCAGATGAATCAACTCGCTCAGAGACGCCGGTAGATCCCTTGCTGCCAGGGCATCCTTGACCCTGCAGGAGAGGCCCTTCTTGAAGGTCGCGCACAGAGCGGCCTCATTCCAGGTTAGCTCCGAGGCCAGGGTGAGAAATCTAATGGTGTAATCGCCCACCGAGGAGTCCCCTTGGCGCAGGCTCAGGAGTGCGGATTCCGCTGAAGAGGCCCGTGCTGGTTCTTCGAAGATGCCACGGAACTCCTTGAAGAAGGTCTGCAGGTCACCCGTCACTGGATCCCCCCCCCTATCCCACAGGGCTGTAGCCCAAGCCAGAGCCTTTCCTGAGAGCAGACGCAGTACGAACGCCACCTTTGACCGTTCGGACGGAAACTGATCGGCTATCAGTTCCACGTGCATTGAACACTGGGTAATAAATCCCCTGCAGAGCTTCGGATCTCCGTCGAACTTTGAGGGAAGTGACAGCCGGAGCTTGGGTCCCACAGGGGCAGTTGACACAGCAGAAACCGGAGCAGCCGGAGGAGGTGGCGAAGATGGTCGCTGAGAGGCAATAAGTTGCTGCATCATGGCTGTCAGCTGGTCCAACTGTTGCGCCAGCTGTTGAGATTGCTGGGCAACGAAGGACGTCAGGTATGCCATTCTAGGCAATGGCACCTGGGCGGGATTCATGGCCGGGATAGTGGATCCACTGGACCATCGCAAACGGTAGTAACGGCCACACCAGGGAGCGGAGTCTAAGTGGGTCCCGGTTTTCACCAGAGCCCGCCACAAAGCGGGATGGACTTGCTGCAGCGGGATTCCACCAGGTCGCTACTCCTGATGTGACTTGCTTGCGGAGGCGGCCGAGGTGCAACGTGGTACAGAATCGGTAGAAGGAGTCATAATCGGGAACAGGCCAGAAGGTCAGGGCAGGCAGCAAAGGTTCAAGGTTGGCAGACGAAAGCAAACAGGCCTGGTACACGTGAATAGCAGAACCGGACAGAATAAGGCTTCCTCGCATAGGTAATGGGTGCTATGGATTCATCGAGGAAATTCCGGGGGTGGAGCCCTTATATAGGGTCAGCGGCCGGCAAAACCAATCACCGGCGCACTGTCCCTTTAAATCTGACACAGCCGGTAAGGAGCGGGAGCGCGCGCACTGACCGGCATTTAGACGTGGAGAGACAGGAACGAGGTGCGGTAAGTAACTAAGCCCGAGGGAGCGAGTGCGCCCACAGCCCGACATACGGACCACGACGCTGCTTGCCTCGAGCGGCAGAAGGGGCACAGGGAAACGAGTACGCCCGCAACCAGCGGTGTGGGCGCTACTCGTGACAACGCGATCATAGCCCTGCATGCAATGCCTATGGAGAGTGCTCTTAAGATGCTCACGGCTGGCAGAAACGAATCACGGTAAGCCTTGAAATTTCTCAGCCGCCTTAAGTGATGGACGCGCAGCTCTTATGCTCTCCTATAGAACTTGTCAAGCCCTCTTTAGTCCCAAAAGAGAGAATCGGATCCGTTGTTCCCGGCAAGAGATATACGTGAACATAGGTAGCATGCAAAGCCTATGGAGAGTGCTTGTAAGATGCTCGTGGCTGGCAGCAACGAATCGCAGTAAGCCTTGAAATATCTCAGCCGCCTTAAGTAATAGTAATGCAGGTCTTGCGCATGCAGCACATCTCGTCAAGCTCTCTTTGGGCCCGACATGGAAAAGCATATCCGTCGTTGTCCCATGCCTCTCCTTAAGTGATTGGAGTGCAGCTCTTGTGCCTACCAATACATCTCCTCAAGCCCTCTTTATCCCCACACGGAGAAGCAGATCCGTTATTACCAGATATAGTGTGGAGGAGGAAGTTGCTGGAAGGAGCCCGTGTGTGTCGGCGTGCGGGAGCTCCGCTCCGCTGTGCTGCAGCTTTGTGCATCTGGCCACGATTCTTCTGCTTAGGACCGCTACCACTGCCAGGAAGACCTCAGTGAGTACCCCTGCAATCCAATCCCGCAGGAAGTGGCGGGAGGCAGTACGCAGGAGCGTGAGCTTGCCTTCGCTCTCTGTGTATATTGTTGTGAGCGTACTGAACTTTTCTATAGGATTGTGGATAAGCACGCTCCACTTAGGAGTGTGAGTGCCCCGAGCTTCGTCTACCTTCCTGGGGGGATGACAGCCCCTCAGGGAGGTGTGGATGCAAGTACGGAGCCGCCAGCTCCATGCCCCACTCCCTGGTCCGTATCGGCGGTGGGCGGAGCGAATACGCAACCGGCCGGAGCTGCTGTCTCCCTGCCGCTGCAGCCGGGTGAGCCCCGCAGCAATGCAGGTGCTGTCGATACGGTGGTAGTGGGGCAGATAAGAGTAAGAAAGACCGACTATGCCGCCAAAGTGGAGAACTGGGTAGAGCGGCGTACAGTCGAGGGAGGGGGCGGAGGCACTGGCCGCCTGCTTCTGCCGCTTTTCTGATTGATACAGAAAGCTGGGGCAGCTAGTTCTGATTAAGGGAGACCTTGCTCTCTCCCGAGATCAGAGAAATCACACAGCAAGCACTTGCAGGGGGACATTAATAACCTGAAAGAGGATTTAGCTGCAAGCAGAGAGCAAAACTATCCTGCAGGGGGTGGGCTTGTTTCATGAGAAGTTGTTTAATGATGCCTGCTACCAGGAGATAAGAAATGAAGGCAACACATTGCAGCCAGCATCACATCCTGCATACCAGCCAGCATATTAGAATGCTCCTATACCAGCAAGCGCGCCTGTACAGAGCTATGCAGCTTCCGCCAGCGGCCACCCAGCTGCAATCCCATCACCCGCGGCAGGTTTATTGCAAGTGTCAAGTGCATCAGGGACGCCAAGACCAGTATCTACATCATCATCTGCTATGACCACCCTACTTTCATCTGCTAAGACCACCCTACCGTCTTCCGGTGCGATAAGTTCAGAAGAGCTACCATGGATCAATGCGGACAACTCTCCCCTACCTGAATCGGGGAATGAGGAAGACCCCTGTGACATGGCCCTGTGAGAACTCGCAATTTTGGGAAGAGTAAACCCGAGTTTTGGTCTCCCGGACACTCTTCCAAGGCCCCAGTCATCAGCAAAAATCTTGGGCGTAGAATTCGGCAAGTAAAACTGGGATAGCAGGCTGAAAGATGCCACTCTCAAGGTCAACCAGTGGAAAGGGTGGACTTTAACCCTGAGGGAAAGAGTTATTTGATCAAAACATGCCTGCTTCCGCTTTTTACCTATCTGGGCAGTGTACGTCTTATGCCAAAGTCTTGTCGGACTGGGATCTTCCCCCTATTCTTCCAGATGTTATTGGGGGAACAGGCTGAACCTAATCAAGAGGAAGGTGACATACCGCACCAGGAGGTTAGGGGGTTTATCTATGGTCAACCCGAGGTGTTCCTAGTGAACACCTTCTTTAAGATCAACATAGGTGGCCTCTGGCTTCAGAGGCTCTTTGGTGGGTACTCCCTTGCTGGGAATGGTTTTGGCCTTTCTTACAGGAATGCGAGACAGGAGGGCGAGTGAAGGACTTGTGCGTGCAGCACGGATGTCTTCGGGCTTATGTTGCACCGGCTCTGAAGGCTCTCCGCCAGTGGGGTATGTGGATGTGGGAGATCAGGCTTGTCAAGGAGGCTCCTCGACAACCGGATCCTGGTGACCCATTTCCAGAAGCCCCTGGCCCTCAGGGATTGCTCAGGTTCGGATCTTCGGGTGGGCCTCTGTAACATCAATAATAGGAGGATCCCTAACAAGTTTTGGGTCTTGGCCTGGCGCTGCTTCCACGGAATATTGTACGTCAGGGACAACCTGAAGTATAGAAACTCCGAGGAAAGGGGTTGTCCTCAGGAGGAGTGCGATTCCGTACTGGAAAGTATGGACCATTTCTTGCTTCAATGTCCTTTTAACGTACGGGTTAACAAACTGGTTGGGGCTTCCACGGGCTGGAAAGACCTAGCCAACCTCACCTATTCAGAGGGGGCCTATGGGACGTTCAAGAACCCTAGTGGTTGGGACTGTGTCTCACTTTTTCTTGTAGCTTTAGTGGCTAAGTACTACACGTGGAACGCACTGTGTTTAGTGTCCACCCGACAGAAAATCCTTTCCGAGGGTGAGGTACTTAGGAACATCACGGGAGACCTGGCGAAAATAAGATCTTTGGAGGTTGAAAGACTGGGCCCAAAAGGGCTCCCTTTCTTTGGAGAGGCTTCTCCTTTAAGGTGCCCTAGTCTGGATACCTCCCATCCTGGTAATGGGCTGACATGACACCCTAGCCTCTTGTTTTAGTTTTTAAGATGCTAGGTGGTAAGGGGATTATGGGCACTGAGCCTGCACCCTTTTAATGCCTGCCTAAGTTTTTGCAAAGTTGGTTCAGAGGAGTGGACCCTTTGTGCGGTGCGTGTCGCTCTTGTTGGCGGTGCAGGCTGGTGTTGTCTCTGGTGGTGTGCTCCTTTTCCTGTGTGGTGCGGGGGTCCTGGGGCCTTTGCTGCTCGGGTCTGGCGGCAAGCTGCGGGCAGTCGAATCTGGGTGCTCGGGGTCTTCTGTGCCTCATTTGGTTTGGCGTGTGGTGTGGTTTCCGGTGATGGCTTCTGCTGTCTTTGGCGAGGGTGGTGTTGACTTTGCAGAGGGTCCCCTGTATGTATCCATTGGTTTTGTTTACATTAAATAATATTGGTTTAGGTATCTTGCATATATGTTGTATATATGTTCTGCATATATTTTCTATATTTTGTATATAGGTGGTTGGGTTTTATTTTGGGGTTTAGATAAGTTGGGAGGAGTGTTAAAGGGGGTTCCCACCATGATCGACGGAGGGGTGGACTCTGGAAAGGGGCATGGTGGGTCCCTTTTCAGTCAGACTTTTCATGGAATGTGGTTCATGATTTTATTGTTTGATTTCAGGTTGTATTTTCCCATTAATAAATAAAAATAGAAATATCACCATGTGTGGTATGTGTGCACGGGTGGAATGTATGTGGTGGCGGGGGATGTATGGGACAATGGAAGAGTTTAAGATGTGTGATTAGGTGTACATAGTACATAAGGTTTATAAGTCAGGTGGCTCACTTTTTGTATTATTTTCATAATGAGTGATATGTGTGCACGGTTGGTGAGTTTGGGGTGAAGAGGTGAGGGGGGAGGAGGGAGTGGGTATGGTGAGTGTGGCAAGAAAAATTGGGACAAATAAAATAATAATTTGTACATATTTTTTTTTGCCCCAGAAATGGTCTATTCTGGTTTTTCTTTTCAGGTTAGGTCCAGTAAAGACTATTTCTTTAAGTTACAACCTGGGTGGCTAAGCCTCATTTGTTTAAGTCTGATTTAAAGCCTTATGAGCCAGAAAGTAGGACCTTTTAAGTTGGATATTTTTGTTTTGTCATATTTGTTTTATTTTCTGTATGTTTTATATTTTTATAATAAGAGTCCCGGAAAGACATATACATGATCAAAACCCTGCATGCAAAAACTATGAAGAGCGCTTGGAAGCTGTCACTGCTGGCAGAAGCGAATCGCGGTAAGCCTTGAAATATCTCAGCCGCCTTAAGTGATTGGAGTGCAGCTCTTGTGCTATCCTGCAGATCTCGTCTAGACCTCTTTAGCCCCAAAAGAGAGAGTCAGATCCGTTGTTCCCAGCAAGAGATATATGCGAACATAAGTCTGCATGCAAAGGCTATGGAGAGTGCCTGTATGATGCTCACAGCTGGCATAAACGAATCGCGGTAATCTTTGAAATATCTCAGCCGCCTTAAGTGATAGGAATGCACATCTTGCGTCGGATAGCATATCCTGTCAAGCTCTCTTTAGACCCGACAGGGAGAAGCAGATCCGTCGTTATCCCCTGCCTCGCCTTAAGTGATGGGAGCGCAGCTACATCTCGTCAAGCCCCGTTTAGCCAAGCAAGGAAAAGCAGATCTCTTATGAAGTTGCTGGGAGGAGCCTCTGCGTGTCGGCGTTCGGGAGCTCTGCTCTGCTCCGATGCAGCTGAGCGAGTTAAGCTATGATTTTTTTTTTGCTTGGACTGCCATCACAGTTTATCATCCTAGTGTGTACCCCCGCAATCCATCTACCTCCCTGGGGGTGTGGCAGCCCCGCAGGGAGTGGCGTGAGGCAGCAAGAAAGAGCGTGAGCTTGTCTCCACTCCCTGTGTAGTGGGCCCTGTGCAGCCTAGTGTGCAGACTGAATTGTTTTCACAGGATCACAGCTGCTCCGCTAATAACAACTTAGGAGTAAGCACCCCGAGTTTCGTATACCTTCCTCCGGTGGGGGGCAGTACTTACTCGCAACCAGCCGGAGCTGCTGTCTTGCTGCGGCCGGGCAAGCCCTGCAGGTGAGGGTGCCATCCCTGTGGTGGTGGCGGGGCAGAGGACAGTAAGAAAGGCAGACTATGCCGCCGATATGGTTAATTGGGGGAGAGCTGTGTGCAGGCAAGGGGGCAGAGGCACTGGCCACCCGCTTCTGCCGCTTCTCCGGGCATTATGTAAAGCTTGGGCAGTGCATTCAGACGGTCTACCTGTCTCACCAGACATCATCTGGTGAGACAGGTTCAGAAGAGCTACCCTGGATCAATGCGGGCAACTCTCCCCTCACAATGTTGGGAGTCCTCCGCATGGATGGCAGCCTGATCTTCGGGGATGAGGAGTTCTCGGACGATGAAGGCCACTTATCTGGCGGAAGCAGGAAAAAGAGGAAGAAGAGCAAGTCAGTAAGTGGGTCCCCGGTGACCAGGCTGGTCTTTGGGCCAATCACAGAAGCTGGAGTAGCTGCAAAGCCACCCCAGAACCCCTCTCCACCGTGGGTTAAAGGCTCTGATATAGTGAGGCCTGGGGCTGTGGGGGGAGAAGGGGAGAAAAATTCTAGAAGAGATGTAAACCTTAAACGGTGAAGCTTGACCAAGCACAGGAAGGTGAGGGCATTCCCAGTATCCCAGAGAGACTCCCTGAGGGGGGGAGAGACCCTCAAATAATAGGGTTGAACCCTGACGGTGCGGAGGAGGGCAGAGTGGCACCGAAGGGGGGGATCCCTGAACCTCGTTTTCCATAGTTACTGTAAAAGGTTTCTCAGAAGGAGAGGCGGCTAACCCAGGCTAAGAGGTGGTAAGGGCTTCCGTGGTGGCCATGGATGCAGAGGGGTGTGGCGTTTCGCCTCCAAATGATGCTAAAATGGTTGTCATGGATGTTGCTGCTCCAGAATTAGCTGCAGAGATTGATACTGCTATGGTTATTGATGCTGCTAAGGTTGTGGATGCAAATGTAGATAATGTTAATGTTGAGGTTTCTGGTGGTATTGCTAATGCGTCTTGTAATGTTGTTTCAAGTAATGTTAGGGAAAATGTCTTGGGTAACGTTGCAGGTACCCCAAAAGCAGACTGGGGAGTCCAAAAGGTAACCCCTTCCCCTTTTGGAGCTGGCCTCCCTCCGAGACGAAGCTACGCTAGCATGGCTAAGAGGACGGGGCCTTCACCCTCCATGCCAGCCGGGACCGGTGACATGGCAAATTTGCAATGGCTCGTCCTTGTTGCCCTGAAGAAGGGCGAGGGGAAGGAAGTGGATTTCTCTTTCTGTATCGAAAGATTCGGATTGGGAGCCTTCCAAAAAAATCCACGGGGGGAAGTCACCTGGGCACTTCCCACAAGGGGTCAGACGGGAGGCCATAGGAACGTGGTGCATCTGGTCTGGGAGGGCAGTAATGCGTGCTGCCCGAAATCTAGGGTTGTGGAGCTGCTCCTGGGCATGCAGTTCAGCGTGAATGACCTCTTTGCGCTGATACACCTTTATTGCTCTACGGAGTTCGACGTCAGTTTTATTCGGCCGGAGGTGCTTGAGCTCTTCTGGTCGAATTACAAACTGGCCAAGCTCCGTCCCGATTGGTCCCACTTCTCTGTGCGACCTAAATCTCACCAGAGTGAGATCAAGAGAGTGACCGTTATTACCTATAATGAGTCACTCTCTTGTTATGACATCATGACCTTTTTAATATTTATCTTTCTGAACATCGATTGAACTACAGGTGGTAAGCGAGCAAAGAGGGGGGGTAGAACGTGTAGCTAGAGGTACGAGAGAAGGCGCTCCTTCCAGTGCTCCGGTCAACACGCAAGCGAGCACATCGTCAGTTGTAGGACAGTCAGGCCTGTCATCGCTCGGTCGGTTACCTGTGAATCTCGGTAATAAAGAGTGTCGCCAATCTGTTCTTCAGTGGTTAACGCAACCTGCATCCAGTGGTTTTACCTCCTCGTCCTCCCAGTCACGGCCACAAATGTTGTCGTCATCATCCGTCCAACCTGAAGCAAAGGCATCTCAAATGTCAACCCATGTACAGACCACTGTGGATAATCTATGTTCTGAAGAGCTCTTTGATGACACAATGCAGTTGGAGTCAGAAGGCATTTCAAAAGATCAAGATTCCAAAGAGGAGGATTTTGTCTGCGCTGATGCCGTCAAAGGAGAAGGAAGCTGGTCAGTCAGGACAAATCCCGAGCGGTTGGCAACGCCTTACAGTGCCCGTGGCTTCTAGCCCGCAGCTTCAGGAGGTAGACTGTCAGGACGAGGAAGTCACCTGTGATGATGATGTTGATAATGACATTGTGGAACCAATGTGGTCTTTTCAGCAGCATTTGCTTGTGAGTGCCTCATCAGGGGGACGGGGAAAAAATGATGGGTAGTATCGGTACGGGTCCGGCCTCAGAAAGGGAGGGGCGGTTTGCACAAGTCTGCTGACATTAATTCCGCACCCCATGGTCATTGGTGGAAAGGGAAAAACACCGCTACTAGGTTATCACCGTTGAAGAGGTCCAGGACCTGTGAAGCCTGTGCCTTTTTCGATTCGCCGACCGACGTCATATGCCGGATTTGCTGTCAACGCACCAGTAGAGGCAAGAATCTAATGTGTTTAACCACATTAATGAACATGAATAGGCACATGCATCTAAAGCAAGCATCTAAAGCAAGAGGAGTCACTTGGAGAAAAAAGGCCACACAGCTCCTGGGCTTCCAACCACTGAGACACCCTCTGTCTCCTCCTCCTCCGCCACTTCCAAGACCAAGCATTTCTCTGCTGCCCATGTCCCGGAGCGGCATGAGCAAGAATTAGCCCCAGTGCCACACACTGTTGCCCAATTACCAACACCACCAAATGTCAACACAGCCTACCTCTTCTCCTTCCACCAGTTTGACCAGCACACCATACAGCGGCCAGTCTAGCAGACAGCAGTCTGTGTACCAGGTGTGGGAGCAGAAGAAACGCTTTCACCCCAATCAAAAGCCTGAATGTCGGCATTGCCAGGCTCTTGGCCTTGGAAATGTTGCCTTTCCGACTGGCGGACACAGATGCGGAAACAGAGTCAGATCAAGAAGTCCCGACAGTTTCCCAACTTTATAGGTCTTCATTAGGTGGTGATTTGGGGTCCAGGGCTGGTGCAGGGCGGCGCTTCAGCTCTCAGGGTACAGCATCTGAGCCAAGTCAGGGCTGTGTTTTTAAGCTTGGGGAGAGGAAGTGGAGGGGGGAGGATGAGGCATGGCTGGACCCCTACGGTACCGATGTCACTGCCTTGGAAAGAGGTTGGCATGGATTTGAGGCGGAGGAGGAAGATGGGAAGATGTGTTTAAGTGCCCCCCGACCCCGAGGCTTGGGACATCCTTGCTGCATCTCTCACATGAGTGGGTTGGATGCTCCATTTCCTCCAATATGATCCACGCATTTAGGCAATCAAAATGAACCCGCGTTACTGGGTTTGGGCCACCCTCCTTGATCCCCGTTACAAAGCGAAACTCTGCAACTTTCCTTCCACCCACCCAAATTGACAGTAGAATGCAGGAATTTGAGACCGTGCTCGTTGACAGCAATAGAGTGCCAAGTAGCCATAGCAGCAGCAGGAATTGTGGCAGAAGCCTAATGGGTGACCTCTGGCAATCCTTATTTACCACCTCACCAACGCCTGTAATGCAGGGCACAAATCGGACACATCGGCTTAAGATAATGGTCCACGACTATCTGCGTCTCAACACCAATATTTTTGGACATGTTCCGGACCCAATCGACTTCTGGGTATCCAAAATGGATGAATGGCCCGAGCTTGCTCGCCACGCCATAGAGGTGTTATCCTGCCCAGCAGCCAGCGTCATCTCTGAGCGGACCTTTAGCACAGCTAGAGGAGTAGTAACAGACAAACGTGTCCAGCTTTCCACAGAGAATATGGATCGTTTGATTTTTATCAAGATGAATCAGGCGTGGATCTTTGATGATGATGTTTCCCCAGTTGCCGAGGTCACCGCTTAGTAGCCGGCCTACTTCACATTTCTTTTCCCCAAAAAAATGGTCCTCTTGAAAACATTTTTTTAAAATGCTCATTTTTTTTTTCTTTCCAGCATGTTATTAGAGAATTTTATATATAAAACATTGAGTACAAACCAAGAAAGGTTAGACACAATAGAACAAGCAATCCCCTCCCCTACATGTATGATGGTCATTATAATTCCAGTGAGTTAGGAATACAGGAACAAGATTATACTTTAACAGAGATAATGTCAACCCATCGTAGGTTTATAACTGAAGATTGTCCGACATGTCCATTCACGTTATACTAATTTCTACGTTAGATTACTGGTAACAATATGTAACAGTTGGAAGGCGGATTGATCAACACAATAAGCCATATGGATATGACAATGAGAGTTTAGTCCTTGTGCTGAGAACGAGTAGGGGAAAGGAAGTAAAATAGGTATCCCCTAACAATGCGACCCAGTGAGTGTTAGCGCAATTATCATGAAGCGCTATGTCTATTGGGACATTGTGCCGCTGCTCTAAGGCATGGGCAAATATCTGGGTTTAATTGGTTGTATCTAGAGGAGACCCCTTTACATCTGAGAAAAGATTTAGAGTAACATAAGAGTGAGAGGTTAAGGGAGAAGAGGGAAAAGTCCGGGGGGATGATAGATCTCCCGCCACCTAAAAGGCTGACAACGCCACATAGAAAAGAGCTCACCAGTTAGGGTCATCTCCTGTGATTTGGTATTCCAAATACCATGTGGTGAGACTGAAACACTGTTTGAGTTTCAATCGAATATGGGCTAGGAGTAACATAATGGAGTTTTTCCATAGTTGATAGAATTGTTTGCCTTTTTGTTCTTTATATAGAGACGTATCCATCCGGAATAGATGAGACATTTTTTCTAAAAATAGCTTGTGTGTTGGTGGGGATGGATTGATCCAGCAGTGTAGTATGGACTTTCTCACTGCTGCTGATATGTAGTAGAGTAGCTTCTTTTGAGGCCCGGAGAGGCTGGGGGACTCAGTAGGGAGTAGACTGAAAATACACCATTTGGGAGAGTCCGGGCAGAAAGGGAGCAGGTGAGTGGTTGGGGCAAGACCAAAGACAGTGTGAGAGATCGGCGTGGGGAGAAAAGCATTTGGGACAGGTGTGAGTTGGAGAGGTACCCATCAGATAACCCTGTGTGGGGAGACATATGCCATGTGTGCAATGCGGAATGCCATTTCCCAGTAGGACATTGAGGAAATGAATTTTGCTGCCTGAGTTAGAGAAGTTAGGATATCCCCCGAGGAAATGGATTCGATAGTTTTTCCCTGAGGTCAGGCCTTGCTGTTTGGTGGCGTAATCTAGTAGGGAGCGGAGGGAGTTGTAGTAACGTGTATTTTGGCCCTTAGACTTGTGAGTGAGTGGTGTCAATGCCATGAAAGGGTTATCCTGATCGGTGAGATGTTTGATGACTTCGTGCATATAGTTGCAGGCCTGTAGGTAATGAAACTGCTGCGGGCCAGTGGAAGTAAAACCC
>JAODAL010053656.1:0-25132 GCA_025379985.1 Phyllomedusa bahiana
ATAGAAATAGTCTATAAAAAAAATTGCGTTTTTATGTTGTTCGTTCTGATAGCCATAACGTTTTTCAGTTTTCTGTAAAACGAGATGATTCTGGGCTTGTTTTTTGTGGATGATTAATGTTTTTATTAGTACCATTATGGGGGCATATGCCGCTTTGATCATTTTATTATTAAGGTTTTTTTTGAGGCATTTTGAACAAAATACAGCATCCTGGTAGGTTTTTTTTTTTTAAATTTTAACAGCGTCACCGTGCAGTTATAACTGACATACTAGTTTACCAACAGGTCGAAACGTTTACAGCGATATCCAATTTGTATATTTTTATGTTTTACTGCTTTTACACAAATATAAACACTTTTATTCAAAAAGGAAAACACTTTTTGCATCGCCATAGTCTGAGAGCCATAACATTTTTATTTTTTCGTGTACGGAGCTGTGTAGGGCTTGTTTTTTGGGGAAGAGTTGACGTTTTTTTGGTATAATTTTTGGGGGGAAAAGAATTTTTAAATCAGTTTTAAATCCGTTTTTTGGGAAGCAGGGTGAAGAAAATACTGCAATCCTAGTAGTGTTTTTTTTTTTTAATATTTTTAACAGCGGCTCACTGGCATATCCATGACCATTTAGCTTTACTCTCTGGTCGATACGATTATGTCGATACCCTATTTATATAGTTTTTTTAAATTTTGAAGCACTTTAAAAAAAAAAAAAAAGTGTTTATATTTTGTTAAATAAATATTAATGCATCGCTGTCTTCTGAGAGCCAATAACTTTCTTATTTTTCCAAAATACAAGACGTGTATGGACTTTTTTTTGCGGGATGAACTGAAGTTTTAATTGGTACAAACTTTGGGGGTCTATATGAATTTTTGATCGCTTTTTTTTCAATTTTTATGTGCTGCAAGATGTACAAAAATCGCAATTCTGTGACTGTTTTTTTGTTTTTGTTTTTTCTGGCGTTCCCCGTACGGGTGAATTAACATGACAGATTTATCGGGTGGGTCGTTACGCACGCCGATACCAAATATGGGTACTTTATTTATTTTGAATCTTTTTTTGGGGCATTGGCGTTTTGTAAAGGGGAAAAGGGCGGTTGTACGGTTTTTATTTTATTTTTTGTGTTTGTTTTACTTTTTTTTTCACTTTTGACATTTATTTTTTCTTTTTTCACTTTTTTTCACTTTACTTCTAACAGCATCATCAATTGCTGTTAGATGCAGACCAGTGCACAGTATCAGTACTGTGTACTGGTTGCCATGACAACCCCCCTGTCACCTGCCCACAATGGCATTGGGCGGGCATGGTGACTCACGATGACCCCGGAAGTGCCGTTCACTTCCCAGGCATCAGAAGGGATCGGTGCCCGCACTACAGTGCGGCAGCCGCCGGGAGCAGGCCGGAGGACTCACTCCTCCTGCCTGCGGCTTTTATTATCGCAGCCATGACAGGCTGCGGGAATGAAAACCGGTAATCACCCGCGGCCGGAGCCCACTCCGGCCGGGGTGATACGGCATGCGGCCAGCGGTAATTTACCCTGGGCCCATGTTGCGATCGTGCGTGGCTCGCCCGCAAGCCCGCGCGATCGCCAGGGCGTATGGATACGTCATTTGCGGGAAGTCACTCCGCTAGGCGTAACCATACGCCCTGATGTCGGGAAGGGTTAAATAATCTTTATTATTTTTACGTTTATTAATAAATTTTAAGATGATATAATTTTATATAGATTTTATAGGAGACAATTTTATTTTTTGGGATATTATATAATTTAATATTAATTTTAAATGATTTAATTTTATATAGTTTGATAATTATCCTAAATAATTTTTTAGTATTTTAGTGGTAAAAGTTGAAAAATAATTGTCATTTTTTGCCCTCATGGCACGAGCTATACATGGCAAATCTAGCTCCACTACGACAACTCAGGCTCAAGTAGACCACATTACATAGAACTACCTGTTCCAGCATAACTCCATAATGACCACCCTCCAGTCTTTTGAACTCGCTAGCCGAAATCGGATTTTGCGGCACCCTGCGCCGCAGCAGCGCTACGAACGGCTGTACTACACAGCCCTGATCCCAGCGCAAGCACCTGCAAGCACCGGGGAGCGAGGAAACCTCCTTGATCCCCGATGCCTTTAACCTTTTGATTGCCCGCAGTTCTCACTCGCAGCGCAATCAAAGGGTTCCCCTGCTCTGACGGAGATCGGACACCTGGTGACCTGACAGAGCCCGGGAAACGTCTGCACAGTCAGCCTGGGATCTACAGTAGCCCCATAGCTGTCTTGGTAAGAAGCCACTGATCAAGACAGACTGTGAGCTGCCCCTGATCACTGCCTGTGTCAGAACTGACCTCAGATTATATAGTATTAGCATATATGACAATATGCCTAATACATTTACTAAGTGTAAGAAATAAAAAAGTAACACAGTTCTCCCTTCAGGATTAAAAAAAGGTAAAAACATAAAAAGTGTAAAAAAAGAATAAAATATAAATAATAAAAATAAAAAAAAAATATTAATAAAAAATAATTGTGCATACATTACACACACAAAAAAAAAAAACCTACAAATATTAGGTATCCAGCAAGAACCGTAAAACCTGTAGAATTAATCTAACAAGTTTATTAAGTGTGAACTGTTTGGAATGGTGAAATTTAAACATTCCCCCAAAAAGAACATTTAAAACGAGGCCTCATAAAACTGCGTCATTTAAAAAATAAAAAAGTTACAACTGTTTGAAACGCAAGAGGCAAAACTAAAAAAAATTGTTCTGGTCATTAACTACTTTTCAGGTGTGCGCTTAATGGTTTAAACATAAAGGCACGTAGTGTTTAGCCTGGCTACATTCATAAATGGTCCTAATAGTAAGAATGTGGTACATACGCCCCAGAACGCCACACATCTTTTGGCGCAATTATAAAAGCATCGGGCAAGGCGCACAATGCATGCAAACTGTCAATTGACACACCATACATCGGGAAATTAGAGCAGACCTAATCATTTTGCCCATTTTAATGCCAGAAATTTAAAATTTATCCTATATTTCTGTCGCTCCAAGTCTGCGGGGACATGTCGTGGCAGGATTGTATGAATTGCACCAAAGTGTGTCGCAGAACGATAAATGCACCAAAGGTTACGCATCACTGTTGTACAAATTGATGCACAATTTCACAGCAAATTTTGACGTATAAATGTGACACATGTATAAGGTTCTGTTTGAAACACTTCATACAGACTGGTGCTTCGACCCTGTTTTCCCCAAAAATAAACAGTGTCTTATATTTAATTTTCACATAATCTCCAAAAAATTGGGATCTCCAAGAGAACAAATAGTGACTTTGATCACTAATTTACTATTTTGCCATAGCAAACTAAACTCTATCAGTTCTCAATCTGTTAAACACTAACACGTAAACTTTTATTATATCTATCCTCTCAACCTCTAAACACACATAGAGGTAGCTTGGCGAAACATGTCGGCGAGGTCAGATATGACGTTTTAAATTGGGATTTCTCACCTCTGTCTAGAAGTTTTCACCTGCTGCAGGGTGTCACAAGGGGCCTTATTTGTTCTGTGTCTATGAGATTAGGGACGACTGCCCAAAGTAGTTGCTTGGGATCCCTTACTGAAGCTAGTACTTTGCTATAGATAAAAGGGCTCTCCTGTTAATTAGGGTGGGTTCACCAACTTGATGAAGAAAGGGAGTTATTCCCTCTTTCGAAAGCAAAAAGGTTAAATGAAGAGGTTAGAGATCAGGTTTTTAAATAGTGTGTATAGAGTTAAGAGTTAGATATAATAAAAGTTACGTTTTAGTGTTTATACTAAGAACTGATAGGTTTAAGTTTGCCTATGGCAAAATAGTAAATATATTTCTATTAATTGTTGCTCCTAAAGACGAGCTAAGACTATTTTTAGGGGAGGTCTTATTTTTCTATGAACAAGAATTTACATTTATTGTTGAACAAAACATCAACATGATTAAATAACTGCAGTGATTTCATCACAAACATCACAGAAGCAGCCCAAAATCTGAAAATTTTATAAAAAAAAAAAAAATGCACTAGGGCTTATTTTTCAGGGGTGTCTTATTTTTGGGGGAAACAAGGTACACTCCTCTAAAGTGATTTGATTTTCCTGTATGTAGCCCATAGTGTATAAACAATACACAAACCATGTCATATCCACCCATACTGTACATACACGACTCTCTAAAATGGCAGAAATAATTAGTCTTTGAATAGAATGTTTAATTCAAATTTGCTGATCCCCCACAGTTTTTGCAGGAGGTTCCCAGAAAATTGTAACACACAAGGGATGGGGCTTAGAAAAAACTTCACCCCAACAGATTTCGGCATTCTTAGGGTAGGCTAAAAAACTCCGGTTTTTTATTGAAAAGTTGGAAAGTATTTTTTAATTTTTCATAACATATGGTGGTAATATTTATTTTAAGGGGTAAAAAGGTCATGGAGGGGCAGAAATTATTTGGGTCTGCATTGCTATTAGGGGTAATTTTGGTCTTATTAATGTTGGGACTATATCACATGTGAGGATTGTTAACCCATTTCATCAGAATGTGCACGTGCCCGGAAGTCTGCCAAAGCGGGGGGAGAAAAAAAAAAATACAAATACCCAACTGTTGGAAATCCAGCACGAGCCAAAAGTAGAATAAAAAAAACCATCAAAAATTATTCGATAATAAACAAAAAATAGCAAAAAATGAATGACACATAATCCAGCCGACACTGGGTACAATACCTTGACCGTTGGGCTAGAAAGGGAGGCCCACTCATAGCTTTTGAAAAAAAAACTGCTTTTCTACTTTTTAAATGCATATAGTTAATTCCCCTTTTTTTTTTGCTTTTAATTGCTTGCACAAAACATTTTTGCATGGTTTTATTATTCTACTTCTGGGACTATAGAATTTTGTAGGATTATAATTTTTGATAGATTTTTAAAGGGGGGTTTTGCCACAATAAAATTGGTGGGAGTTTTAATTGAAAATAACAAATTTTTTACCATTCATTATTATTAAAAATTCTGCACCGTTTTTTTTTTTAGCTGCTCCCTTTGATCCATTGTTTACGCTCATCTCCAGGGGAACGACCAGAGCTAGACTCCCAGCCTGGTCGACATGCCAACCCCTCTCCTCTCAGGCAGCTATGGGGTTTTCAACCCCAGTTCTTTTACTCACTCCTCCCTCTGTCTCTTAAATTATCAAACAGTGCAAATAAATAAAAAAAAAACCTCAAGGGGGCTGTGCATTGAAAAGATAAAAAAACAAACAGGTTTGGTTCCTAAAGGGTTTTTGAACCTGGACCCTTGTGCCAGGCAAAAACGTACCTCCACTACCACAATTTTTTTACCTAAACAGACCTTTTTTTCACAAAAGAGAGAGGAAAGGCCTGGTGATGTCACCTCTGGGCACATGATATGAAATTCAAACAAATCAAAACCCGCCTCCTTCTGAGCACACAGAGCTGAAGAGCTGGATGCAGGAGGTATGAAATGAGATCGTGGCAAAACCCTTTAATTCTGCTGAGAGCCAAAGCCTGTCCTAAAAGAGGCGTAACTTGAAGCCTTTGGGTCCTAGTATAAAAAGTTAAATGGGCCCCCCAGCTACGAAGTACCACTTAAAATGCTGGTATCTCCTTATATGGCAGAAGGTCTTCTGGGCCCCCTCAGGCTTGAGGGCCCGGCAGCAACTGCTACCTCTGCACCCCCTATAGCTACGCCCTTGTGTCCTGAGTTTTATGGGGCGCAGAGCCATAGCCAGGCTTTACTAGGGGCAAATATTTAGTGTTCTGCCTTAGTAGCAAACACAAGAGTGGCGTGTGGTCACCGTCACTGGAATTTGCCCCCCAGCCCTTCCTTAGTTGTACCCCTTAAGAGTCCTTGGGGCATCAAGCCCTTTCTATCATCATCTATCTAGGGGACTGTTTCTTTATCGGGATCATCAAGACACACAAGTTATATTATACCACTTTGTGGCAATGTGTTATACCTAGAAATGTATATAGTTTAATTTTTTTCTTTAGGACTGCGCAATATTTGTGGAAGAACTATCAGAATATATGCCCTGATGAACCCTGCAAATGAAGAGGGGGAAACGCGTTGGCTTTAGCAGCTTATATGCGGCGGGAGAGTTATTCTTCCACTTAAATTGAGTGTGTTACATCACTCTTATTTGGCGTATTTCATCCTATTTCTATACAGGGTTTTTTGTGTGTTCTTGTTTATTTGAGGGTATACTGGTGGTCTCTATTAATTCTATATTAGTATTGGTGGACTACTCCAAGGTGCACACTGGAATTTCTAGGAGTGCACCAGTTTTTGGTCTAGATTATTTGTGTGGTCTCTGCTAATTCTATATTATGATTGGCAGAAAATCTGTAGATATATTTTGAATAGATTGTCCTACACCTAATTGATTAAGACCATTTCTCGTTCCTTTTTATTGTGTCTCCCCAGTATCTTTTGAATAGAGTAGGGGACAATAGAAATTCGGGTAGGAAGGGAGTAGGTTCCTGGTAGGGGCGCCCTTTTAGGGGCGGTTGCCCTACTTTTGTGGTTAGATTAGTTTTTTTGGTATAGTTGGTTCTAGGGACTTGTAGGGATAGTTTAGCTATTTAGCGTTTTTTAAAATTGTATTTATTAAAGACTATGTTTTAATATAGTTTGTCTATAATAAAGTAGTAGTTTAAGTGATTTGTGTTGGGTGCTTTTTGTTCTGTACACTTCAAATTCACTAACAAGTCTTTATATGGGTTGGTCCAGCCCTTGGATCTATTGGGCGTTTTGTTGTGTATTTGCATCAAGACCTAGGGCAACATGTATGAAGCTGGCACCGACTCACCGGTTCCACCTCTGTCTTTAATAGTGTATGATCCAACAGTCAGTATGAAAGTGTTTCTCTTTACACGTGTGCCCCATTCTACCCCAAAAGTAGTCTCGGCCACTTTGAAACTGCTATGGTAAAGTAAATCCACGGCACTCCTGTAAGTGATGCAAATTCAAATAGACATTTATTCATTCATAGGTGTAGATATCCTAAATGACAGAGGAATTTTGAGGGCCCAACAATAAATTGGGGCGACACAAAAACCCCTTTTTTTTTCAAACCAAATTGTCCCTTCCTATGATCACAACTATGTAGGAGTAAAGTACAGTAAATATACAAAGAACAAGGAGAGAACAAAAGGAGAGGAGGATGGACAAAAAAAATAAGAAGAGTACAATAAAGAGACCCAGAAATAGGAGAAAGGCGGTGAATCTGATAGGTACGAGGCAGAAGATAAAGTATAGAATAAATCAAAGGGAAAGAAAAAATACTATGAAAATAAAATTTAAAGGGACATAAGGAAATAACAATGGGGGCATGGATAAAATGCAGATATATACAACATGTACAAGGTAAACTATATATACCTGGGGTATGAAGAAGGCCCTAGAGGTGGCTAAAACTGTAACAGACTAACTATAGTCCAAGATGGATGGAGAAACATTTATCTACAGTGTCCACCAGTGGAGTTGATTCTTGGGGCCATCAGTGGAGTTGATTCTAGGGACCACCAGTGGAGCTGATTCTTGGGGCCCACCTGTGGTTTATTCTTGGGGCCACCAATGGAGTTGATTCTTGGGGCTCAACAGTGATGATTCTGGGGTCCACCAGTGGAGTTGATTCTTGGAGTTCACCAGTGGATTTGATTCTTGGAGTTGATTCTTGATGCCCACCAGTGGAGTTGATTTTTGGGGGCCCACCAGTGCAGTTGATTCCCGGGGCTCACCAGTGGAGTTGGCTTGGGGCCCACCAGTGGAGTTAATACTTGGGGCCCACCAGTGGAGATGATTACTGGGGCCCACCAGCTGAGTTGATTCTTGGGACCCACCAGTGGAGTTCATTCTTTGGGACCACCAGTGGATTTCATACTTGGGGCCCACCAGTGGAGTTGACTCTTGGGCTCCACCAGTGGATCTAATGTTTGGGGTCCACCAGTGGAGATGATTCTGGGAGCCCACCATTAGAGTTGACTCTTAGAGCCCACCAGTGGAGTTGATTCTAAGGGCCCACCAGTAAAGCTGAATCTGGAGTCTACAGTGTAGTTGATTCTGGGGGCCCACCCTACAGTTAATGGACCTGCCTCCTAAATGCTGCCTCTTGCTTTCTGCCCTTTTATCTCTGCCTTTCTGCCTCTCCCAGGGTTGTATATGCAGTTTAAAAAATAACTCCAGGTCTGGCATGTTCAGGGGCCCACCAGGCTTTCTCCTGTTCCCCTGTGGGCCAGTCCGAGTATGTGAAAGGTTATGTTACATGCAGAAAATGAAATGGAAAATGGAATAGCATAATATAAACCATGGGTGACTGATGGAAATGCAACCAAAAAGAGGGGAAGCAGGTAGGAAAGAGAGAGCTTATGAGGGATAGGTAAGATAAACGTGGATAGAAAGAGGACTGGATTATTATGGCCAAGCAGAGGAAGTCACATAACTTGTAGGACTGTATAGATCATTACCTGAATACATGTTGCATACTATTTGAATTTGCATGTCTTAAAGGGAACCTGTCACATAGTTTATGCCCCCCTTGCTGAGGACAGCACAAGCTAGTGTCAGACCTGCTGTTTCCAGCGCTGCGTCCCTTATTCTGTAAGATGCTGAGTATTTAATGCTAAAATCTTACAGCCTGTTCTGCCAGAGAAGAGTCCAGCTTATTCATGAGCTGGTGGTAACCACACCCACCCACAGCTAGCCCTGCCCACATGCCAGTTATTCACTGGTTTATAGCTATTCAAAGTAAAAGGTTGAACAGACTGTGAGTAGGAAGGGCTAGCTGTGGGTGGGTGAGGCTAACACCTGCTCATGGATAGGCTGAACTCCTCTCTGGCCGACAGGCTGAAAACTTCCAGATTTCAGCATTAAATAAGGGTAAATAAGGGACGCAGTGCTGGGAACAGCAGGTCTGACACTAGCTTGTGCTGTCCTCAGCAAGGGGGGCATAAACTATGTGACAGGTTCTCTTTAAAGGAGTGTCCTGAATTTACTACACTAGATATATATTGGCATTGGAAACCATTCTACTGAGCACCCTACACTCATCACGTTGCAAGTTCAGTTTCAGAACCTACCTTTGCTATTGGTCTTGTAGGCCACAGGTCTACTGCAGCCTACAGGACTAATGAGTGGGGGAGGGAACTAATAGCTACCTGCTTTGTGCATCCTTAGAACATACCAACAGTAAAATAGGCAAGTCCAACTCCGGGATCAAGAGCATGTGCCTTGGGTACTGGGACATACCTTCAACCATCTGGGTCATCTATGCCTGCCCTATCCTACCCTGTTTCCCTAAAAATAAGACAGTGTCTTATATTAATTTTTGCGCCTAAAGAAGCGCTAGGTCTTATTTTCAGGGAATGTCTTACCGTATTTTTCGGACTATAAGGCGCACTGGACTATAAGGCGCATTAACATTGAGCGCATTAACATTGAGCGCCGTTCATATATAAGGCGCACCGGACTATAAGGCGCGGCACATTAAATGAAACAAAGTTCAGAACGAAAGCCAAACTTTATTCAACACAAGCATCATAAGCATGTCTCTTAACAGGAGGCATTTTTCGGGTAGTGGGTATAAAAAATTTACAGTACGGTATTGAATGCACAGACAATGTTGAAACACAGATATTCTGCACACAGAGCTGTACGTATCACCGCACGTAGTGACGCTTCTGACTATGGTAGCCGTATAGGCCATTCTTCATTTTTTCATGCCGTATTGCAGCTGCGGATTGCAGCCGCAATACGGCCGGATTTACAATGGTCCTGCCACTTAGGCCTCGTTCACACGGCTTATTTCGGACGGATTTGCCGACGGATTGACGATCGTCAATCCGTCGGCAAATCCGTCCGAAATAAGTCACAGCCTATTTTCTATTGATTTCAATAGAAATACGGCGCGTCGTTCACACGACGCAAAACTCCGTTCCGGATTGCCGCCGCGGATTGACGACGGCAATCCGGACGGAAAAACAATTCACATGTCAATTATTTACGGACGGATTCACCACCTACAATGATTGGAGATGGTGAATCCGTCGGGAAATCAGTTACAAATACGTGCCACACTTAGTGGCACTTATTTGCAACTGATTTTCAACTGATTTCAGAACGTATTTACATCGGAAATCCGTTGTAAATACGTTCTGAAATAAGCCGTGTGAACGAGGCCTTATTGTGCTTTATTTCGCAACGGAATCACCCGCTGTAAAGAATGGGTTGTAAATCCGGCGCGAAATACGCGCCAGTGGCACTTATTTGCAACTGATTTGCAACTGATTTGTAACTGATTTCGGAACGTATTTACTATTGTAAATCAGTTGCAAATCAGTTGCAAATCAGTTACAAATCAGTGTCACTAAATTAGCTGTAAGGCCCCGTTCACACGGCTTATTCCCGACGGATTTGTGAGCCGTATTGAGCTCACAAATCCGCCGTGAATAAGGGGTGGGACGGGGGCGGGGCCGGAGCGCGGCGGGGGGCCCCGCTCCCGGCCCATAAAAATCCCATTTTTACGGCGCGTCCGCGCCGTAAATAAGTGCATGTCACTTCCCCCCCGCGGCGGATTTGCCGAGGGGGGGGAGCGAGGGAAAATCCACTTTTTTCTCTATGAGAGCATGGATTACCGAAGACTCCGAGGGAAATTAGCGCCGACTAAAGCCAAATCCGGCGCGGAAACGGCGCCAAAATCCTCGCAAATAAGCCGTGGAAGGGGGCCTAAATACTTCGAACAAAGACGAAAACTGAAAGGAAGAATTGATTATATATAAGGCGCACCGGACTATAAGGCGCACTTGATTAAAAAAAAATTTTGGGCTTTTTTGCGCCTTATAGTCCGAAAAAAAGGTATTTTTTCATGAAAAAGAATTCATCTTTTTTCCATACTGTATCAGTCATCACAAACACAGCAGCCATTAGTGGTGAGTGCTAAAATCTATCAGAATTCCCAGCTTTTTTTTTTCTGTTTGCAGCCCTTTTTGGCCCCCTAATGATGCTACAAATGTAGAGTACAATTTCTCCAAAGTTCATTTCTATATCACGCTTGGATACATGAAATTCCTCAAAAAATTCTTGGACCTTTTTCCTGTACCATGTTGTTACATTTCCCTATCCCGGTATTTATGAACAAAAATCAGGATTTATTAAAAAACCAACACGTCATCATCTTCTGAAGCCTGAATTTCAAGGTGAATTTCTTGTGACTCCATTTCTTTTGGAAGCATTGGCCCCAATCTCTCATGTCTAGCAACAGCACTTTCTTTAAAGGAGCACCTCTTGTCCAGGTAGCCCCCCACACAAGGTAAGACCTACCTAAATGATCTGCTAATGCTTATGTATGGTGTGGGGGGAGCTGTAGCAATGACTGCTGCTAGGTCTTATTTTCAGGGGAGGCCTTATATTTCTAAGCTTGAAAAAATTGCACTATTCTTATTTTCAGGGGATGTCTGATTTTCAGGGAAACAATGGAAAAGATAGCTTTGACACTGATACAATGTAAGAAAGGAACTTACAATATGAAGGTGCCCAGAAACTGATTCTGTATGGGGCCCTGAAATTATCTCTGCCCAGTGAATACAGGGAGTGAATGCATTTCGCTTACGCTGCTATATTAATACCAAATCCGCGGTATATTCTGCTTAAATGCAAATCTTTAATCCGCAGCGTTCTTATATATTCTCTTTATTCTATATTGTACATCTATGTGTCTTGTACATGTAGATAATGGTAATGCATGCCGGCCGGGCCTGTAATACACTGTATTCTATGTGCAGCCGCCTCGAGGTAATGAACAGACACCGGCAAACACATTAATATGAGAAAAGAGAATCTCATCAGTTTGTAGCCGGCGTCGCCCGTCCCGGCTTCTCTCATCCTCACAGACGTCATTGAGTTAATAAGCAGAAGAGAGGAACTTAGAGCAAGCCACATGCAAATCCTCTCAGTGAAATTCTCACTTTTGCTTCACATCCATCGCCAGTGCACATATTTCCCAGGAGGTTTTTCCACTGTATTACAAATCTTGCTGAGTTCAAGAGATAAGGAACAGGCATAAGCAACTCATAATTATATCCAGCTATTTGACTAGTTATTTTGATGGTTACTGATTCTGGGCTGCGAGTCTCATAATGAAAGGAATGGAAATCTGATTATACGAGAATAAAACGTGGCCGGGATAACAGCGGAAAAGAAAATAAAGAAGCCTTGTAATTAGAATAATGGAAAATACAGTTGAAACGTCGAATATTACAATATTTTTTTTTTTTTGAGATCAGGGACATCGACACAGGGCACATCCATCGCCAAAGTCTCTTCCACTTAGTTAGGTGCCTGTGACATGTCCACATCTGTATTGGGAGCTCCACTGGGCTACAAAGACCTCTTTATCTAGAGGACTCGTTTCTGCATTGCCCTAAAGTTACTGAATTCAATAGGCATTATGAAATGCTTTTTTTTCACCTACGTTGGCGCTGTAAGGGGATGCAAATGACCTTCTAAACCAGGGGGTGTCAAACTCATTTTTACCAAGTGGCACATCAGCTTTATAGTTGCAATCAAAGGGCTTTTGGAGGGTGGCTAGGGTGCCTGAGTAAGGCTGTCAGAGCTGTGCCACTGCCTGTGCGTTGTTGATCAGACCCTGAAAAAGGGGGGAAGCGGAGCCAAACCAAGATGGGGCCCACTCCTTGTGTTGCTTTTGCCACCTCTGCCAAGCAGAGCCGCCTTAACAGCATTATGGGCCTCAGGGTATAACACTGCAGTGGGCCCTGCCCAAATACATGACATCACACTTGGCTATGCCTCTAGCCACTCCAAGCACACCCATATTATGACGTCACTTATGTCTGGATACTGGTAGCCTGCAGCC
Source organism: Phyllomedusa bahiana (assembly GCA_025379985.1). Classification (NCBI taxonomy): domain Eukaryota; kingdom Metazoa; phylum Chordata; class Amphibia; order Anura; family Hylidae; genus Phyllomedusa; species Phyllomedusa bahiana. The sequence goes on from JAODAL010053656.1 coordinate 12,912, forward strand.
TAAAAGACTAACTGACAGGGCAGGGAGCCTTTGGCTCCCTTCTCCACCATGTTTTTTTTAACTGTCTGCATGTCCGAAAAACACACAAAAATTAAATTTTCAAAGCCCAAAAAAGGGACCAGGGGGATGTTTTTTGTATTCTGGACATACATATACCACCTGGGGCCCCCCTTTCTTGGGGGGTCCCCGGGCAAAATGCCTATGCGCCCAATGGGAAAAAATGGCTCTGCTGCCAAGGGCTGGCTATGTCCTCTTGGAAAAGTAGAGAGCCGGTCCTTCTGTGTCCAGATGTTGTCCATCCCTGCTCCCTTTATCCAAGCTCTTGCAGGTCATATGACATAATATGGCAGCCAGGATTTGGTCTAGGGCCTTGGGTTTGACAAATGTGCTCTAACTTCTGATCTGTTATGCTAAATGTTGAACTGCTTTAATTTATGTAATGTTTTTCAAAGGTCAATTTGGGGATTAAATGTTTTAAAACTGCTTTCTCATTGTAAGTTTTGGGTCCTGTATGGACTTGGAATCTATGTCGTTTGGAGATCTTAGACCACAGGTTCAGCAGTGCTGCTATACCCTGCATTGTAAGGTAAGACTTTTCCTATTGGACATTTTACTGTATCTTCTCCTGATTAATCAGGAGACCTGTCCATGTCACAGGTAGGTAGAGGGAGCAAGAAAGGCCTATAGAAGCCTTGTCTTGGACACCATTAGGAATCCGTGAGCAGGAGAGTAGCCACAGAGGGTGCAGCGGTAGCAGTCGCTACTGGGCCCGAAAAAAAAAGGGGTAAAACCTTTTAAAAAACAAAATATGGTAAAAAAGAAAATTTTGGAAAGGGGGGCTCCATTTTTAACTTTTTGCACTATGGCCCAAGAGTTCAAGTTATTTGGGTGGGGGAAAGGAGAGGGAAATGCAGGGGGTACAAGATGAGGGGAAGGGAATTGTGGATAAGGAAGGAAAATTTTAAGGGGAAAAGAATAGGAAATTGCCAAGAGTAAGGGGTCCGAAAATTTTTTAAAAATTTACTTTGAGGTGAAAAATCCCAATCAGAGGGTTTAAGACAGAATCCACATCTCCACCCTTTTCTCACCTAAGGAAAAAACACAAGAGAAGTTGGGCATCTAAAGACTGTTGAGTATTTGCTTTGTGATCTGTACCTCTATATAAAACAAGACAATTCTGCATTGTGCAATACAGTTAAATTTACATATTATATGTAAAAGCTGTAGGACAACTTGTGAACGGCTTATTTTGGAGGACCTAAGGATGTAGCAAAGTTTAAGTTGACAGTGACATTTTGGCTCTCCGTGTTACATGTTCTTAGATCACAACAAAAGCCATTCAAAAACACTGAAAAAGTTGAAATAATATTCTGTGCCACAGTATTTTGGAGGGTTATCTGTCAGGTTTATCTTTGCTATTTCAGTATTTAGCAAAAAAGTATTATAAACAGCATAAAACTCCTTTAAGGACATGAGGCTTATGCAAGAACATAATGCACAGAGGAGAGTCATGTAATCAATTAAGATTAATCTATACTAATGAGCCATTACACAGTTTCTATTTCCTACCAAAAAATTAAAAGTGACCCCATTAATTAAATTGACCTGCGGGTTTCCTCCAAGTCTACGACAAAAACTTTTTCCTGCTAGGGCAATGATAAAGGGTCCTTAGGGGTGAATACCCACCCCCCTCCTTTTAACCCAATTTCCCCCCAGAGTTTTTTTTAAAATAAGTTATCTGATCCAGACAGCTTTGTTTGAGAGGCAAATCAAATATGACCTTCTACTCTGGTGAACCATTCGTTTAATCAATTCAATAATCCATTCAATAATCAATGTCTACTCACTTTCCCCTTTTGGGGGGCAGTGAAAGGGAAAACAAACATGTATATTGCCTTTTCTTAAGCTAACAACTTTTAAGAATGGCAGGAACTTCCCTGCCATTTCATCCTCTCCTACTAATTAGGTCAAAAGGAGTTTCTGTGTTATGTCTTTCTTGTTGTCTGTGTGTGTTTCTAGTGAGGGCAATTCCCAGAACCCCTTGCTTGTCATCTAACAAAAATATTTTGGGCTGGCATCCTAAAAACCCTTTTTTTTAAAAAATACATAGGTGCACACTGGGGGTTTGGGAGAACATACAAACACAAAACCGATACAGCCACACAAAAGAACTATCAAAAGCACTGGGAATTTTTTTGAAAAAGCATTTCTGCTACTCAGGATATATGAAAATTTTTTGATCAAAACTGCTTAAGCCCACCTCCCCCAAACAAACAAGGGGGCCTCATTAAAAGGGGGGGAACCTATAAAAATGTTACCTCTCTTTGGGGCCCGTTCAACCTTCAGAAGTGAAGGCTCCCCCAGGTTTTTAAAACAATGCAAGTACCTTGTAGCGGAGCCTTCAAATCCCTGAAGTGTGGAGGTTCCTGAAAGGGCCTAAGAGAGGTAATGTTAGTGTAGGTTTCCCCCCGTAAAAGTGGTTTGCCTTGCCCTTTTTTTTATTTTTTTTTAAAACACCAAATTTTTTGCATTTTTCCCCCCTTTTTCAAAAAAAAAAACCTCTGACAAGGAAAAAAAATCAAAACATAAGTATTCATTCAGGCCTGTGCCCGAACAAATTTATGAATCATGTGGCCCGAGTCCCCGACAAGGAAAAACGATGAATGGCCCCCGCCCAAAGACCAGTAAAGGGAAAAAAAACCAAGGTTTTTTGAAAAATATCACAGATAAAAACACAAAGTATACAGCTGCTGGAGGGGAAACGTGGGAAGGTTGGGCCCCCCACAAGTGGAGCAAATTAAGCTGAAAGTGGGTTTTTGGGCTTTGGGGTCGCCCAAAACATAGCACCCCGGGGTTTTTTAGAGCTAGGTTTAAAAAGGGGGTGAACAGCGGACACCCCTGTCTGTTCCCCCCTTTTGTAGCCCCGAACTTGGAGGAGAGGAAACCCGGGGTGTGAATTTGGGGGCAGTGTGGGCAAATTTTAAAAAAAACAGAAAGGTATTTTCTAAAGGGACCTGGGGGTTCCCAACCCTGTTTCCCGAACAGTCCAGAGCCAACCCAGCGAAAGGTTTTTCAAAAGGGCCCTTTTTTGCATCTAAGGGGCCCCCAGAACGGGCTGTTTCCCTTGGGACTTGGGGCCGTGATGGACCAGCCCCAAGCTGCCAGGACCCCTTTCCAAAAAATTAACCCCACTGCGGCCCCGCCCCCCGATAAAGGGGCCCTTCTGTGCCGGGCCAATTAGCTGAGGCATAAAACCCCCAAGCGGGCTGCCCCGGATTTTGGATAGGAATTTTCCCGAACAATGTTTTTTGATAAGAAGAATAGGTCTTTTGAGGCGGGCAGCAGTGGAAACCTTTCCTTTCCCTTGTGAAGGGATTTCTTTTATAGGCATTTTTTTGATTGTTTGCCGCAAAAAAACCCGGGAAAGGAAAGGAAACCCAATTAAAAGTAGTTTTGGGGAGAAACGGGGCAATTTGGGGCAGTCAGGATTTTATATATTTTCCCCTGAGAACTCTTTGGGCCCCGGGGCTTTCCCCCGCTTTCAATGTCCCAAAGGGGGGCCCCTTTAAATTCTTGGGTCGGAGATTTTTCCGTTTTTAAAATGTCCCCCTGCAAACCCAGACCAAATTTTTGGGGGGGCTTTACTTTTAAAAGGGAAATCCCGGTCGGGCCCCGATTAGTGAATTTACTGTCCCGAGGGAAAAAGCCCAAGTATAGAATTGGGCTAAATTTTCATTGACACGTTTTTGGGTCACAAAATTATTGGGGCCCCTCAAAGCCTTTGAATGGCCGGGATAGTGTTGGGGTTTTGGGGGAAACCTTTTTAAGAATTTTAGACCCGGGGTTTCCCCCGACTTGTTTCCCCTATCGGGAAAAGAGTAGAGTCATGTGGTAAACTATTTTAGTTTTTTCCCCATGGTCTTCCCATAGATCAAACTCGCGTTTGGCCCTCTCCCACTCTCTCTATGTGCGTCTTGGAACCCGTCCTTAGACAAAGATTTATAAAGTTCCTCAACAGGTCTCAGAAGCTGAGGAAATAGGAGCTTTGAGATTTTTTCCTGTCTGAGGAGGTATAGGCCTAGCACTTGCCTCTTAATACTCACCTTTGGCGTTTGCCCAATAAACGTGAAGGGTCGTTTAGATGGAATTCATTGTATTTGGCGAACACTATACACCAGTCTCTACCATTATCTGCCAATAATGTTTGTCTTGGCCAGGTATGCTGGGAACTCCAAAAAAGTCCGTGCCCTTAGAGATCGTGTCCGCCAAGTAGAAAGTGTTTGGGGCATAAGTCTGAATGACCAGATCCATAATTGTGCATGTTCAACTTTCTGTAAAAGGGAGTCTGAGACCAGTATGTAACTAGCCTGGACCACGGAAATGATTGGTCCGGGAGAAGAAAGTGAGTCTCTCTCGTCCAGGTGTCTTTCTGTCTCCAACAATACGTGGGACTGGCAGTATCTAGCTAGGTGCTGAAGAAAACCCTTACCAGGCGATTGGGGTTCTCTCCCCATCGGAATGTTTGAAGGCACCACCCATTGCTGGTCCAATGAAGAGAGACGTACTTAAACAAGTTCATATCCCACACTATGATCTGAAAAGGCATGGTTAGGGGACTTGGAGATTGCCTCTCTAGGAGGCCTGGAAGTAGGCACGATTGTGTCCTTTTTGGAGACACTTTGATACATTATTGAGAATGAGATCTGTACTACGAATTTTAATGACCCAGTCTGTGTAAGTCTTCCTTGTGCATCAGAAGTTTATGTGAAGATTAGCCCATCGCAAACGTGAAAATTTTTGTGTATAAGGTGGACGAACCCCTGCTTTGACATCCCCACCGGGGTGACCCAAAGACTTGGACCAACCCACAGCCTCTCAGACGCTTGAGTGCCTCCCGCCTTTAGATGAGATTCCTGTAAGAGGAAAATTCATGCGTGCGAAGTTCTGTCGAATGTCGGATCACCTTCAGCGTTTGTTGGTGGAACGAGCCAATTTATGTGCCAGGAGCTTGATCCGCATATAAAGATCTTTTAAAGAGAAGGGCTGCAAAGCGGCATCGTCCCGTCGTAATTTTAGCCCCTGCAAAAGAGGACGCGATGGCCTCCATATTGGTGGAGTAGCGCCATGAAAGTGGGTGTGTATGCATCGCTCTAGCACTAACGTTAAAAACAAACATGTAACCAAACAGCGTATATGACGTTCAGCATATATAAAACATCAATCCCAACACTAAAGAGAGATCCATCCTCCGTTCTCCATTCGTTCGTGTGAAGTCGACTCCCTTTTTTTCCAGTCGACTAATGCGGAATGTTATTTAAGCAGATAAATGTATATATTTAATTATCCCATTCCTCCCCCCCCACAACCCCCCCAGTCAGGCTAATATGATCTATTTGCAGCCTAATGTTACACGAATTATTTAACCGTGTAACGGGTATACAATTGAAATATTTAAAGCCTATCACAGGAGTAAGCCCATGGGTAGGAGCCCTAGGAGAAATTCTAGGTGGTTCGCTTTAGGAGAGTCAAGACTTCAACCGAAGCTTTAATGGATCTCGGCGCAAAGTCCATAGTACTCCAGTCCGGGGGTGTTCCGGCAGGGACTCCGCTCTTGGTTTTTTTGGCTTATTTCTTTGCGTGCGAGAGCAGTGGAGGAGACACGGGGACTGGCTCCAGGGAGAGTCCACTAGATCTACTTATTGTGAAGGTTTAATGAGTATCGCCTACAGGTGTCGGCCTAGGAGGTATGAAAGGTACCCCAAGTCCAAGAACTTTGGAAATGGGATTGTTCGGCCTCCACAGCCTAAGGCGAAAGAAACGAGGGGGACCATCAGGGTCCGCACCTTGAGGGTTGCCGGGGTATAGAATTTGGATCTAATTCTTTGTTTGAAGAGCGCCGTGCAGAATTTACTTTAAATCTCTGCGGCGTTGGGAGAAAAATCAGCGGGGAAAAGTCCTCAAAAAGGGAGAACCTTGTTTGGCCCCTTTTTTTTAGTAGAGGAACATTTTAAATTTTGATAAAACCCCGAGGAAATTTTCCCTCCCTTTTCTTTAAAATCTAAAAAAATTTTTAATGGGGCGGGGTTTTTGGTCTTACTTGGCCCTTGGGGGATTGGGAGGCTTTATCCTCTAGAAACCTTTTTCCCGGGGCACTCTTTTTCACAGGAGGGCTTTTGGGGGGGGAAAAAAGGAAGGGTTCCGGCCAAACCCCTTCATGGCCTTTTTAAAATTTTGGAGGTCTTCCCTTTTTTTTCCCAAATTTATTAAAGGAAAATCCACCAAAACCTAGGTTTTCTCTTTTTGAGCGAAATTTTCAAAAAGGGCCCTTTCCAAAGGGCTCCTTGGGAAATGGGCTTTGGAAAGGGTTGAGGTTGGAAAATTTTGGGCACTATTGGGGTTCTTTAGGCTTTTTTCTTTTTCGTCCATTTGACGGCGCCTGAGCCGTGGACCTCTTGTTTTATTTTTTTTTAGGGGAGGCCTGGACTGTTGTTTTCTAAAAACAGCCTGCGGTTTTAAAGGGGCTTTATGCCTGGCCCCCCCTTCAAAGGCCAGTAGTTTGTAGGTTTAATTTGGAAAATGGTGGATGGCCCCGCTGTGTGGGGTTCCTGAGGGGAAAAGGGGCTCTGCTCCAGGCTCTGCCCTCCCCCCCCGCTGACTTTTCCCGCGCCCCCCTCCTCCCCTCTACTTTTGAGGGTGAGGGGGCTTGTGGAAACCCCGGCCCCCTTTCTTGGGGGCCCGCCCGGGTGTTTTTCCCGGCCCCGGGTCCTGGCGCTGTGCGCTCCCCCTTGGATGTACCCGCTCCATTGGAGCTGTGCGGCCCGGGGGGAGCGGAACCCTTTGCGGGTTTTTTTCCCGGGCCCGTCGGCGCTGTTTTAAAAGCAGCTGGGTTTTGGGGGCTCGCTGGCGGGGGTCAGGGAGCCCCAAAGGGTGCTACTTCCCGCTGCGCCCCGGGGTCGGGGGAAACCCGAAGGGTTTATGGTGCCTTGAGAAAATTTGGGAGGTGGGCTTAAAACAGTTTTGATCAGAAATATGAACTAAAAACTCAAACATTTTTTTATCCTGAAGCAAAACCTTGCCTGACCTATTCCCACTTGAGTTTTTAGATCTCTGTTAAAATCATCTGAAAATGGCAGTCTGTGCAGAATATAGAAGTTTGGATCCTGTTACCCCGTGCTTTGGGATTCTTCTTCCTGCCATTTTATTTAAAAGGGGTTTTCCCACATCATTTCTACCTCCTGACCAGCTTTCAGCCAGTTGCTCAAAAGGGGGGTGTGTGATTTTTTGAATTGCAACATGGACCCAGAGGATGACATTCCCGGCCCCTTTCCCCTCTGTAGTCAAAAAAAAGTTTTGTTTAGGGGTACACTGTTTTATACATGAGCTGAGAGGTAAGGTTTTTAGCCCGACACGGGGTCCCAGTTCAAACCCCGCAGGAACCAAAACCCTTTGGGGGATTTTTTTTTTTTATCAATGCACGACTCATTGGGGTTTTCTTTTTTTATTTATTTGCCTGTTTGACAAATTACTAGGAAAACGAGGACGGAGGGGAATGACAGCACCGGGGGTTGAATACTCAGTAGCTGCCTGAGAGGGGGTGCTGAGCATGTCGCCAGGACCGGGAGTCTCATCATGGTTTTCCCCCCTGGAGAATGTAAAAAAATGGAAAACTAAGGGAGCGTAATTTTTATAAGATAAATGGTGAAAATGTTTTTATTTAAAATTTGAAAAACTTCCCACGAAATTTTTATTTGGACAAAACCCCTTTAAGTTGCATCTGACTGAAGTTTCTTGTCTCAGTCTAATTTTAGACTTTTTAGTTTTTGGTAAATATAGATTTGGTGTTTGTCTAGTTTCTATTGGGCCCTGTCTGGGACTCGATGGGTCCTACAGCCACTTTTTCTTTAATTATGGTCAGTTGTTAGCTTAAGGACATATCTGAAAGAAAGGTGTTAGGATTACTTCAGGGATAAGGGTTACAGTGTTAAGGGTAGCCATAGGGTAAGCTTTGAGGGACAGCGTTGGGAAAATTAGTGGGAAGTTCCACTATTTTATCCTTTCCTTCTGTATAAAATTGTATCTCCACCAAACTGTCCATTTGTCGAATCATTTAATGGTGAGTCTTTTTATTGCTACTCTCCATGTTGTCTTTTCATGGGACTGCTGGTGAACTTCTTGTGTTGCTTGCTGTTCGGAGTCCATGAGCATCGAGGGATTTCTAGTTGCAGCAGCATTATTCTGGAAGCCAAGAAATCTGAAAAGGGAGACCAAGTTTATTATGCGTTCAAAATTAATATATGTTCATTGCAACCATATACAAAATTATTAAAGCAGTAACGCGCAGTATTCATATGTGAGCCTACTACAATACTATGACTGATGCTTATTCCATAGGGTTATACTGTATCACCTGTAATAGAAGAGTCACCACCGTCTACTGTCTCCTCACTGTATTCATTTCTATAGCTCGACTGGTGAGAGATTTGTCCCAGACGGATCCTCATTGAAGGCGAGGGGACAATGGCTTCCTACTTTCAGTGGGCTCCTTCAACAATCCCTTTGATGTAATGTGCTGCGTTTCAGCAGGATAAACCTCCGCTCAGATAGAACGCCTCACACCTCATCTTGGGTATCACCGAGACAAAACATTGGCCAGGATGAGGACTTTGCAGTTGGAAAAGGCTGAAAATCCCTGTTATTCACAAGAGCCGAGTTCTCAAGAGGATGTAATTTTAGACACTTTGATTAGACTCGGGGGAAAAAAAAAATAGCGCAGGAAATGGAGAGAATTTTCTGGCAGCGGGGACATTTCCAAATGTAACACGACTCATAAGAATAGTTCAACATCACGAGTGGAAACGATGAATGTGAAGAGACGATGGGTTGCAATGAAATCTCCATATATTTTCTGTCTGAAACTACAAACACTCCCAGGACATAAGGATCCATATAGTCCCATAAAAACATCATAAAACTAAAAAAAGCATTGTTATTTGTGCAGAAGTAACAATGTGGCCGAGGTTGGACTAAGGATCCTGAAGTTCACCAAGAGGCTCCCTTCTGACCATACAAAACATGTGCATCGCCAATGTATATGTATCATATTCCTGGTCGCCATTAAAGAGAAGGTGTCATCAAAAATGACTTATTGTTTAACTCACATTTTTATGCTAAACACATTTTTTAAGAATGTTTGCTTGAGTTTTTTTCCTTAATTTTCCATAATCAGTTTCAAAAATTTTTTATAAAAAATTCTTAATTCCTGCAGTTTTCATTTTGACCACTAGGCGTAGCAATAGTCTGACACTTCCTGTTCTGCTTATCACGAGGTGTTATGGGAAAGAATCTGAGAAGCTCGAGTGTCCTCTATTGGATGTAAAAAAATCCTCAATTTGCTTCTGACTCAGAGTCTTTGGAAAGCAAAAGGGATATCAGCCAAGCCAGTATAACTCAACTGCATACAGCTGTTTCAGGGCTTTGCCCCGCATCAGTACAGAGCAGAGTGCACTGGCAGGTTGGGTGGGAGGCAGTAATTGGCTTAGAAAGGGGAACATTTCTCCTTGGGAAGAGCACCATATAGGTGTGTAGAGATATCCCTTTTGCTTTCCAAAGACTCAAGGAGTCAGAAGAAAATTGAGCATTTGTTTTATCCAATAGAGGGTGCTCGAGCTTCTCAGATTCTTTCCCATAATGTCTTGTGATATGCAGATGCCTAGTGGAGTGCAAAAAGGCAAAGCTTTTTAGTAATCTGCTCTTTATCAGCACAAGCAGGGTTAGACTGAAAGGTGACACCAATGTGTATAGATAACACAGGATCCACCAGTCACAATAGGAGATGTCACAGCTCTCCCCCTCCCTGCACACTGATTTCTTCCCAGGTCACAGAGCATGCCCACAACACTCTCCTATAGAAGTCAATGGGTCTGCTCTTGTTCACAGACTCCTATGTCCATGAAGCTGCTGTAAAGCATCGCTCTAAATGCTGTTAAAGTAGTGCAGGCAAGAAATCTTTCCCCCAAAATTTTTCCCCATTTTCAGCAAATGAAAATGGCTAAGAAGAAAAGAATATGTTTTAGGGTCTTGTTTCAATAAAAAAAAAAAAAAAAAATGGCGACAGATTCCCTTTAAAGGGCTATTTTCGCAACACTGATTAGTTTGAAACATGTAGGCAAAGGTAAATTACAAAATACATTGTTGTTCTGATTTTGCTTCTCTTCAGAGCTAGAGCAATTCTTATCTCCTGTCTGTGTAAACAAGCTTCCTAGATTACCGACCACCTCTCTTTGTTCTAACAGTGGCCAGTGACATCACTCCCTGCTGTGTCTTATCAGTAGCATAGGGGCTTGTTTATCTTTCCTGCTGACAAACTTTAACCCTTTAGAGCCCTGTACTCTTCTGCCCTGCTTTTACAATCTTTTCATCACCAATGTCACTGTAACAGGCTCTGCTAGGAATAGAAGAGCTGAAAGGTCAGTCACAACTGCAGAACCACACACAGCCTGAACAGAAAGTGAAATTCTGAAGCTGTAGAACCACCCACAGCCTGAACAGAAAGTGAAATTCTGAAGCTGTTGAACCACCCACAGCCTGAGCAGGAAGTGTGAGCTTGAAGCTGTAGAACCACCCACAGCCTAAACAGGAAATGGGAGCCGGAGGCTGTAGAACCGCCGACAGTCTGGAGTGGAAGTGGGAGCAACAAGCTGGCTGTTAAGAACAGGGTGTAATAAAAGTACATTCATTGAAGGCCCCTGGCTATCATGATAACCAAACTGCAACCCATGATCTTTCCATGGGTGGAGAGTTGGGGGCAATCGGATGGCAGAAGGGTTCTAGGAATAGTCTGTGGGAGCCTGAAGCAGAAGAACTGTCCACAGCATGAGCAGGAAGTGGGAGTCTGAAGCTAAAGAACCACCCACATCCTGAACAAGTGAGAGCCTGAAGCTGTAGAACCACTAGCAGCCTGAACAGGAAGTGAGAGCCTGAAGTTGTAGAGCTGCCCACAGCCTGAACAGAAAGTGGTAGCCTGAAGCTGTAGAACCACCCACAGCCTGAAACAAGTGGTAGCTAAGCTGTAGAACACACAGCCTGACAAAGTGGTAGCTGAAGCTAACCACCCACAGCCTAAACAGGAAGTGAGAGCCTGAAGTTGTAGAACCACCCACAGCCTAAACAGAAAGTGGGAGCCTGAAACTGTAGAACTGCCCAAAGCCTGAAGAGGAAGTGAGAGTCTGAAGCTGAAGAACCACTCACAGCTTGAATAGGAAGTGGGAACCTGAAACTGTAGAACCTCCCACATCCTGGACAGGCTGTGAGAACCACAAGCTACCTGTAAAGAGCAGGGTGCAATAGAAGTGCATTAATGTTGGCCTCCAAACGGCAGCCAATGATCTTGTCACGGGTGGAGGGTTGGGGGCAATTGGATAGCAGAAGGTGGTGCCGCTGCCCTAACTGAGTTACATGCACTGGCTGCAGCGTTAGAGTTATCACCAATTCTGACCCCTAGTGGGGGGGTTACATAGTTACATAGTTCGTAAGCCTGAAAAAAGACAGACGTCCATCCAGTATCAGCTGTAATTAACAAGCTCCTGACTCCAAACCAAACTACCTTAGCATCACCGTAACTACTGGAGTTTCATGGTGCGCTCAAGGGTTAAAAGTCTGAGCTGATCTACTGTAGAGAAAGCATTGATCTCTGATGTTTAAGGGTGGAGCTAGAGCTGGGTTTGAGGGGGTGGAGCATGACACAAGGATTCTCTCTTTGGTGTCCTTTGAGTCATGCCCCGCCCACTCATGCCCTGCTCTAGGCAAACCTCAGTGTATCAGTATTGCCTGGGGTGTTCCTTTAAATAGTCATTATTCATTCTTTGCTTAGAGTTTTTACATCTTATGCAATGTCCATAGGAATTATAGTGATTATAGGGATTATGGACCCTTTTAATCTAGAAAAGGTACATTTCCTCTAAGCTACGGCATGCAGTCTATTGTCACAACGCAACTTGTGAGCGATCTGCTGCAGGACACAGCAAAGAGCGGTGCGGCTAAGTCAGCTAAAATAATGAAGATAGCAGACCCGAGCCACAGGCAGGCAGATAACATCACTCAGGGGCTAGTTCATCCCAATGGGACTTCAAGTCTCAGAAAATAGACCTCAGTGTAGTCACGTCATCCCAGGGAAGGTACAAGATAGAAGACGAGGCCACTCAAAGAGCTCACGAAATTGAGAA
>JAODAL010053657.1:0-25131 GCA_025379985.1 Phyllomedusa bahiana
AGGCTCCAGTGCAGGACCCAGTACAATCTGCTGATAGTGGAGCTCCAGTGCAGGACCCCAGTACCCTCTGCTGATAGTGGAGCTCAGTGCAGGACCCATATAATCTCTGATAGTGGAGGGTTCCATTTCAGGACCCAATACCATCTGCTGATATGGAGGCTCCCGTGCAGGACCCAGTACAATCTCTGATAGGAGGCTCCATGCAGACCCAGTACAATCTGCTGATAGTGGAGGCTCCAGTGCAGGACCCAGTAAATCTCTGATATGGGGGCTCCAGTGCAGGGGCCCAATACCATCTGCTGATATAGGAGGCTCCAGTGCAGACCCATACAATCTATGATAGTGGAGGCTCCAGTGCAGGACCCAGTACAATCTGCTGATATTGGAGGGTCCAGTGCAGGACCCAGTACCCTCTCTGATATGGAGGCTCCAGTGCAGGATCCAGTAAAATCTGCTGAAGTGGAGGCTCCAGTGCAGGACCCATACCAATCTGCTGATATGGAGGGTCCAGTGCAGGACCCAGTACCATCTGCTGATATGGAAAGGGTCCAGTGCAGATCCAGTACATCTGCTGATAGTGGAGCTCCAGTGCAGGACCCAGTACCCTCTGCTGATAGTGGAGCTCAGTGCAGGAACCCCGTACCATCGCTGATAGTAGGCTCCAGTGCAGGACCCATAAAATCTGCTGATTGGAGGCTCCAGTGCAGACCCAGTACAATCTCTGATATTGGAGGCTCCAGTGCAGGACCCAGTACCATCTGCTGATAGTGGAGGCTCCAGTGCAGGATCCAGTACCATCTGCTGATAGTGGAGGCTCCAGTGCAGGAACCAGTACCATCTGCTGATAGTGGAGGCTCCAGTGCAGAACCCAGTACAATCTACTGATAGTGGAGGCTCCAGTGCAGGACCATACAATCTTTCTGAAGTTGAGCTTCATGCAGGACCCAGTACAATCGCTGATAGTGGAGGCTCCAGTGCAGGACCCAGTACAATCGCTGATAGTGGAGGCCTCCAGTGCAGGACCCAGTACAATCTGCTGGGGGTAATGAGGCTCCAATGCGAAGACCCAGTACAATCTGCTGAAATGGAGACTCCAGTGCAGGTTTCAGTACAATCTGCTGATAATGGAGGCTCCAGTACATTCTGCAGATTGCCAGGGCACAGGGAAGATGATTACATCAGGCTGGAACACAATTTATGCAATGCACATATTTACTGACTAGGAAGCATCAGTCCTGTCCCTATTACAAGGACATTAATAGAAACTCCTGCTGCAACATAGGTCCAGTCAGAGGCGGGACGACGGGTAGGCAGAGGTAGGCGATCGCCTTGGGCGCCTACGTCTGCCTATCCCTAAGGGGCGCAGGCAGGGCCCTGACCCTCGCCGGGCTGAAGGCCGCACCCTGGCCTGAAGCGCCGGCCGCCCTCCTCGACTGCTTCCCGCGGGGCGAGAGCGAGCGCTCCCTGCCCCGCAGACAGTGTCGGACCCCTGACCGAGGAATCGCTGGATCCCCAGTAAGCTGCAGGGGTGACACCCGCGGGGCCGCCGGTCCTCATAGGGCCCCGAGACCCGTCGCGGCCCCGTGCGGCTCAGCCAGCAGCGTCGCGATGAAGTGATGTCATCGCGACGCTGCCTCACCTCGGGCGCACAGCGCGTCATAGGCCGTGCGCCCGAGGAGCGGCCGGAGGAGCGCGCGGCCGGGAAGAGGACAGAAGAGGAGCGTGCGCCCGGGAAGCGGGTAAGTATTAATGTTGTTATTTTTAAATGCCTGCCTGTGGCCCCCTGTAATGCCTGCCTGTGTGCCCCCTATATACTGCCTGTGGCCCCCTATATACTGCCTGTAGCCCCCCATAATGCCTGCCTGTGGCCCCCTATATACTGCCTGTGGCCCCCTATATACTGCCTGTGTGCCCCTATATACTGCCTGTGTCCTCTATAATGCCTGCTTGAGCCCCTATACGGCTGCTTGAGCCCCTATATGCCTGCCTGAGCCCCATATGCCTGCCTGTGGCCCCTAGTTATATACCTGCCTGTGTGCCCCTATATACCTGCCTGAGCCCCTATAGCTATATAACCTGCCTGAGTGCCCCTATATCTATATACCTGCCTGAGAGTGACCCTATATCTATATACCTGCCTGAGAGTGACCCTATATCTATATACCTGCCTGAGAGTGACCATATATCTATATACCTGCCTGAGTGCCCCTATATTTATATACCTACCTGTCTAAGAGGACAATATCTATATACCTGCCTGACTGAGAGGGCATATCTATATACCTGTCTAACTGAGGGGACTTATATACCTATAATTAAGGAGTTACTGAAAATGTGAGGATTCTAAGATATTTGTGTCCAAATCGTCAGGGATGAGTTGTGGCCGGGAGCAATCAGCATGAAGGTGTAAACCGGATGGAGAAGAAAAGGGAAAGTGAACGACGCTGATCAGAAAAGACGTCTCCTGTGAGTCACTAACTGTAACTGCAGTGTAATCACTTATATTTCTGCTGAGCGTCTACATACAACTAGTATCTACCACTATATGGCCCCTGTATGGCGGTGGTATATGTAATCAGAGCCTGTGTACAGCTGATAGTCACATGTGAGGGTTGCGTTCGGTCAGGGTCTGGCAGAATTATTTGATCCTTAAGTAGTAATAGTTTTGGGTCTTGGTTTTGTAGGAGGTTTTTTTTTAGTAACAATCATTCGTCCGGTAGATTTGCTCCATGTATCGGTGGATTATTTGGTGACTGTTATTTATGGGTATTTCACTGTCATATGGAGGAGAGCGGTTTTGAAAAAGCAAATTTGTCAGGGCTGATTTTCATTGTGCAGTGACTGCTGAAGAGATGGACGGGATCTATGTGGAATGTGCAGAAAATTAGTGACAGGACCTGGCGCAGGGGTGAGAGGAATTAGTGTGTGTGGTGTGTGTGGGGGGGGGCATTTTTTGGGGAGTGAGGGGAGGGGGGGCGCCATTGGCTGTACTTGCCTAGGGCACCAAAATGCCTTGTCCCGGCCTTGGGTCCAGTCATGATGCAGCTGTTGATGCCAGGGATTATTTGCTTCCCTCTCATTTATCTATGTGATCTCCTGGGTGTTAATGCAATTTGTATAGAAGAAATGATCTCTTGTTTCAATCATTAATAATCAACTCTTGAAGATGTTGTCATCTCATTACAGATACTAATACATAAATAACACCTGTTATTATTATTATTATTATTATTATTATATTTTCCATACATTATTGGTACATGTGTATAATTAAACTGTACTCGCTTCTGGAGGATTCTGGAGAAGGGTCTGGAGACATTTCTAGATGTAATAATAGAACAAGTTATAGTGACCAGGATTCTGGAAGGTTGGAACATTTCAGATGTACTAAACAATTAAGGACATTCTGGAGAAGGTCTGAATACATTTCTAGATGTAATATATAACAAGTTATAGTGACCGGAATTCTGGAGAAGGTTCTGGATACATTTCAATGTAATAATTAAAAGTTATAGGCCCGGAGCGGGGAAAAGGTTTTCTATTCAGGGCCCGGGTTTTTTTTTTTTAATTGTAGATTGGGGGTGGGAAAGGGAATTTTTCCTAAATTAGGAATGTTTTTTTTCCTTCCTCTGGATAAACACGTAGAAAATAGGTTGATCTGGATGGACAGAATTTTTTTTTTCACCCAAATTTTACTATGCAACTTCAAGGGAAAACCATCCAATTTTTTTTTCCCCTTTTCTGCGGGACGCAGAACCGTCCATAACCTTTCAAAAAATCCCCCCAAAAAATGTCAAATTAAAATGCATAATTTAAAGATTGGCGGGGGGGAGGTGGGGGGATACAGCGCAGTATATTTTCCCCCAGTGTGTGCTGAGGGTTCCGCTGTGAGAGGGAGGGGGGGAGCAAAAAAATGAGTTGCTTTTAAAATCAAAGAACCCAAACAAAAATGGGTGCTATATAATTGTGTGCAAATAAAAATTTAAAATTTTTCTTCACAATTTAAAAAAAATACGCGGCTAGCTTAAGCATAAATCGAAAACACAGAGTGCCATTTAAGAAAGGGCCTCAAATTTAAAACTCACTCTGAGATCACTGGGGTCCCCCTACATCAGTGTAAACATAAGTACCGCCCCGACAAGGGGACCCCCACTGGTAAGAGACTTACCCTATAGACCCAATCTTTAAACCCTTTCGTGTAATCAACAGTGTTTCCCAACAGTTTAACCCCCACAGTCCTTAGGGAACCATTGAAGGATGTATAAATCTAAAAATGGAATCAAAATAGTTCAAAACAGAGGGTATAGATAGATAGATTCACCCCCATTTTGTACTAACCCATATTAAATGTATATAAGGTAACAAATCCATGTAATACACATTGGTGCATATCAAAATGGAGCTGGGATACATAACACTGCCTCGTGGGTTCATGGAGCGCA
Organism: Phyllomedusa bahiana; assembly: GCA_025379985.1. Lineage (NCBI taxonomy): Eukaryota > Metazoa > Chordata > Amphibia > Anura > Hylidae > Phyllomedusa > Phyllomedusa bahiana. The sequence continues at coordinate 4,443 of JAODAL010053657.1, forward strand.
GAAGATATCTATACACAAAGTATCCAATCACTTCCCCACGGTGCACAATGTACAACCCGCAACAATATAAATATATGCTATAGAGAAAGAGAGTCTGTACTCACCAAAAAGGAGTCTGTAAATCACTATTGATGCAAGTCATAGAGCGTATGGCTCACATAGACACACGGAAGGGCTATGGTGTGCCCGCCGTTTGTTTGAATAAAAAAGCAGCCTTAAATGTGACGGGAGCCGGATGTATTGCAGCCGTCACCAGGGTAACCCGGTCACGTGCTACCTCCGTCCTCCGTCATTTCTGCCCTCAAGACGCGAAATCCAGATAGTAACTTCCGCCCTGAGTGCCGGTGTGTGTGACGCGCGCTGTATCGCGCCCAACGTCACTTCCGCCCACACTTACCGAGTGCCGAACAACAACTTCCGCCCACTGTTCAGTGGAAAAAACGACAAATAAGGTAGTTCTGGCTCAATATTTTTGGTGAGAAGTGTGCACAGAACGATAGCCATTCAAATGGGGCACGATAATAGTCTCAATTCGTGACCCTAATGGGCAGTAATTAATTGTAAAATAGATCTTTTTTTGGCATCCTCCTGAAGTGATCAGGATGGACCGGTATGACACGATAGTAGGTATATGATAAACGGTATAACAGTAATAATTAAGATAGAAGTTCAATTTCATATGTCAATTAATACAAGAAAATAACAAAAAAAGGAGATAAAAATATACTTGATTCAATACATTATGTATAGAGTTGCTCATTAAAATGTGGAGATTCAAAAGATAATATCCGCCTAGGCATAGTAAAGCCTAAGCCCATGCTCTCCACTTTTAAATAAATAGCAACTAAAATTTAGCTTTTTCATTAAGTCCCTGTGGATGTGTAGTTCCTAAGGTATAGATCCAAAAATTTTTCACGTCTAAGGAGGTCCATATCAAATTGCCCTTCCTTTCATTGGGTTGAGAAGATCAATTCCCATAATTCTAAGATCTTTTTTAAAATTTCCCCCCATGTTTGACTCCAGACATGTCTGGATACGGGAGTATCTCTTTTGTTACGGATGTCACATAGGTGTTCACCTATTCTCCTTCTTAATTCCCGGTGGTTTTTCCCTACATATTCCAGTCCCCCATGGACAACGAATGCGGTAGATCACTCCTTTTGAACGACAATTTATGAAATGTTTAATCACAAATGCCCTGTCCAGTTTGGTCCCTACTGAAATTTTTTTCCAGTTTCCAGATATATGCAGCCTACACAGCCGCTACATTTGTAGCAGCCTTTTCGGTTGTCTATTTAGCCACATCGAGTCACTTTGGGGGGGGGCAAATACCTCAAAAGAGATCTTGAAAATTTTCCCTTCCTGAATGGAAATTGGCTGGTCTAGGGCCTACTTTGGTCTTTTATATCGGGATCCTTAAAAGGATATCCCAAAAATTTGGTTAATATCTTACGGACTTCACTAGAGGCTGCATCAAACGTTCCTATCAGTCTTATAATTCCTGAATAAATTTAAATTTTAAATCTTTTTTTTTAGGACCCAGAAGATATTTCCTGTCCGTGCGGAGTGCAGAGTGATATGACTCCTTGAGTACCCCCTCCGGGTAACTTTTTTCTCTGAATCTCTCACACATGTCCTTAGCCTGATGGACAAATTTTCATTCTTAGAGGAGCATTTTACGACGCAGATCTCAGGAATTGTCCTCGTGGGATTCCTTTCTTTAAAGGAAAAGGGATGCTACTACTCCAATGCGGGAGGAGAGTTACATGCCGTCTCCTTACGAAAGATGGAAGTTTTCAATCTCCCATCATGTCCTTTGGTTACCATCACATCCAGGAAGGCTAATTTGGTGGGATCTATTTCATAGGTGAACCTGAGTCCAATAAAAATTTTGATTTAGACTTTGTATGAACTCTATGAATTTCCTCTTTCTTCCCACTCCACAGGACAAAGATTCATCAATATATCTTGTATAGAATGAAAATGTTTTCAATGTGTTTTAGGGGTTCATCGCCAAAGAACTATTGTATCCTCCCACCATCCCAAGTATAGATTAGCATAACTTGGGCGCAGGAATTGGGCCCATGGCGGTTTCCTCTCAATTGATGATTATAGTTTTCCATTGAAAAGAAAGAAATTTTTGTAAGAACGAACATTAAAAGATCCAACACAAAATTTATTATGTAAATCAAACTTTTGGGACCCCCCCCTTTTAAGGAAATGTTCCAGTTGCCTTAACTCCTAGTTCGTGTGGAATAGAGGTATAAAGTGACTCCACATCAATACTTCCCAAAGAAGCTGTCTTTGGGTACCATTATACATCAATTTTCCTTAAGAAGTCCATAGTGTCCCTGGTATGTGACGATAGAGATTCCACAAATGGTTTAAGGACTTGATCAAGGTATATCCCACAGTTTTGTGTGAGGCATCCTATACCGGACACTATAGGTCTCCCCTTCAACGGGTTTACACCCTTATGAATTTTGGGGGCCAATAGAATATCCCCTGTACGTGGAAATTTGGGGAATAAAAACTCAAATTCAGAGACACTAATCAACTCATTAGTTTTAGCCGGGGATAATATCTCCAAAAAATTCTCGTTTGAACTCTTCTGATGGATCATTTTCTGAGGATTTCATAACGGGTGCGGGTCACACAAAAAGTCTCTTACACATGTCTCTATAGTCTGTGTGATCCATTACAACAATGTTTCCCCCCTTATCAGAGGGTTTTATAACTATTTCATGATTTTTTCTAATTTCATGATTGCCTGTTTCTCTCTAAAGGTACAATTGGAATATCCCTTCATTTTCAAATATTTCCAAATCTCTGGTGACTTGGGAAATAAAAACGTCTATGCAAGATAAATCTCCCAATGAGGGCATTTTTTTGTTTTTTGTACACAATTGTGTAAAGGGACCTTTTCCATTATGTATATTATCATCTGCCAGATTATACAATAGTCTGACATCTTCTAACATGTCATCATTTATCCTAGTTCCGAACACTCACGTCTATTTCTTAAGGCGTGATATTTTTGCCAACGCATTTTTTCGCCCAAAAGAGATGTATATCCTTTATCCAATTGAATAGATTAAATTTTCCTGTTGGGACAAACGAAAGTCCTTTCTTTAGGATATTCATTTCGTGTTCACTTAGGATATATGATGACAAATTTACTATCTGATGTTGGTCCCTTGCTAGTACAGTTTTAGTTATTTCGGGGTTGAACGTACCCTCGATGGGTATTGGCGGACTAAAAAAGGTTTTTGTTGTCCCCTACGTTTATTACCTTTCCCACGTCCTCTCTGTCCCGATGTATTAGGGGAGTGTCTACTATTTCTTCCCTCCAAGTCTGAGTCTGAGATGTCAGTATCGCTTGTGGAGATTACGTCAGTGTCTCTCCTATCGTGTTTAAATCCTGAAAATATATATGCTTTGTTTTCTCTGAAGTCACCAAGATCTCTAATAAATTGCTTGTGTTTACGGTCTTTGATATGTTGTTGGAATTTTTCTATTGAGTTCTGTAACTGTTTTTCTTTAGTCACAAATTCTGTCTCTTTTTCAAAAGTCCGTACAGTTGTAATCAGTTCTTTCAATTTATTATTGATGCCTTCTAGACTAGCTCTTTCTTTAGTTAAAAGAAGCTGCATAAACCGCAAAGAACTAGCAGTCGCTTCTTTTTCCCATTCTGAAACAAACTCAGGACTTTGATGTTTAATGGGGGGGGTCAGAGATATTCTTAAGCCTCTTGGAACTATCTGATTTTTTATATAGTTTTCCAGGCTTTTTATCTCCCAGCCAGCAGAGATTTGTTCTCTATAGACTTTATTCAAGTCCTTGAATGCTACACTCAGGGAGGGTGTGTGTTTTTTATAGACGTATTCCTTATCTGAAAATATTTCCTCAGCATCTGTTAACCATTGATCTACACTTACATCTGTTGCCAAAAATTCTGCCATGACCTATTAGCACCGCTGTACAGAAAAAAAGAACCTATTCCTAATGATTTATTCAACATCAGTTAATTACTCCATCGCGCATAAACAGAAGAACCAAAAATAGAGTGCGTATGATAATTGTGTGCAATATAAAATTTTACTTTTACTTCACAATTTAAAATGATATGCGGCTGAGCATTAAGTACATAAATCAAAAACACATGAGTGCCATTGAAGAAATGGCGCGCTCATAACGACTCACTCTGATGAGTCACTGGGGGTCTCTACATCAGTGTAAATCTATAGAGCACTCGCCCCGACAAGGGCGACCCCACACTGGTATAGAGACTTACCCTATAGACTCCAATCTTACCCTTACGTGGTAATCATACAGTGTCCCAAAAATGTTTCGACCACCCCAGTCCTTCAGGGAACCATTGAAGTGATGTATATAATCAACAAGGAGTCTGTAAATCACTATTGATGCAAGTCATAGAGCGTATGGCTCACATAGACACATGGAAGGGCACACCATAGCCCTTCCATGTGTCTATGTGAGCCATACGCTCTATGACTTGCATCAATAGTGAATTTACAGACTCCTTTTTGATTATATACATCACTTCAATGGTTCCTGAAAGACTGTGGGGGTCGAAAAATGTTGGGACACTGTATGAAAACCACGTAAGGGTAAGATTGGAGTCTATAGGGTAAGTCTCTATTTCCATGTGTGGGTCCCCTTTGTCGGGGCGAGTGCTCTATAGATTTACACTGATGTAGAGACCCCCAGTGACTTATCAGAGTGAGTCGTTATGAGCGCGCCATTTCTTCAATGGCACTCATGTGTTTTCGATTTATGTACTTAATGCTCAGCCGCGTATTATTTTAAATTGTGAAGTAAAAGTTCAATTTTATATTGCACACAGTTATCATACACACTCCATTTTTGTTTAGGTTCTTCTGTTTATGCGCGATGGAGTAATTACCTGATGTTGAATGAATCATTGGGAATAGGTTCTTTTTTTTTTAGCTTTAATATCACATTCACATTCAATAAAGCAGCAAGAAGAGCAGAGCATGAGAAAAGAGTCTAATATCACCTGAAGAGTCAGTTCCTTTCCAACTAGGTTAATGGTGATGAATGTTGGCAGTAATGCACATGGGAACTGAGACATAACTGAAGCTCACTTATGCACAGAGAACTTCTTTTTTGCAATTCTTCTCCAGCTTATAGAGGGGATCCCAAGCAGAAGACCCTCTTCTATGACATCGTAATAGGGTGTATGGATAGAGGTTGTCTATAGTAGATCTTAGCTTTAAGAGTTATAACATCAACATTTGCTTTATTGTTATATGAATATGAGAAAAAGTATCTAAAATAATTGAAAGTACTATAGAAAGACCCAGCGAAAACTTTATTAGACCCCATTTCCCCCTTTGATGAGCAGCTATAATTGGGTATCTATTCCTAGCAATAGAGGCAGTGCTGACAGGCTTATCATAGATAATAGGGAAAGGGTGACTAAACTGATTGTGGGGGTGGATAGTCTGAAGTATTGTGGTCTAGTGGGGTTGGATTTCAACCAAAGGTGACATCTACCCATGGTTTGTAAGTTCCTTCCATGAGGATTCCCTCTGATGTCTTCTATGTCCTCCCACACCCTAAAAACTTACTTATGAGTTCAATAGCTTCCTATGAATTTGGCCACAATGCCTATCAAATAGTGAGACAGAATTATGGTCCACATTGGAGACAGGGCTGAATGTGGATGGTGACCATCTTTGTACTGTGCTGGTGCATTAAAACCATGCAAACAGAGACAAATGATGTGGCAAGTCCTGGATTTCACAAGATCAGATTGCCCCATAAGCCGTGAAGATAAGAAGTCGATAACATGGAGAACCACTTGGAATAATAGAATCTACAACCAGTTACATAGAATATTAGCAATTTTAAAGCTGTAAGGTTCTTGTAGAAAAGTTCCATTAAAGACAACGATGTATCACTCACCGGTCGCTGCTCGGAGTCCGATGTCTGATGTGATGATCTCGCCTGTATATATAGCAGGATTTATGTTCTATAATCAGGAACATCTTAAATAAACCTTCCTTTATTCATGATAAACATTGCTCAATCCACCTCAATAACTCATTGTCTTTCCATGCAAATGATGATGATGAAAGAGTTCTCTTCCCATAACCTTATCCCAACACAGCGACTTTTGGCAATGACGTGTTCCCTAATATCATAGTGAGACTCATAAGTTTTTATTTAGGCAAAGGAAAAATAGAAAACAAAACATATAGCTTGTTATACCTCTATTGAACACCCAGACCGGCTGTGTTGGCTGTTTTTTGTAGGATGAGTATTGAGACTATGGACTATAAGAGGTTGTGATAGTGGAGTCATTGGACAAGTTCAAGAAGGGTTTAGATATGTCTCTTGAAAAATACAATTTCACAGATTCTAAGGACTAGATTTCGGAGATAAGACGCTGACCAGGGATTATACTGATATTTGTAGTCGGGCAGGAACTCCACCTCATAGGGGTTTTTGCCTTCCTCTAGATCAGCACTGCCGGGTTATAAGTTGACTCAATGGACCGGTGTCTTTTACCAGTGTTATCTATTATATTACTTTGTCCACTTTTAAGTCGGTACCACCTCTGGGACCGGAATCTATTTCAGGAACAGACCCTGGAAAATGTTGGTTCAGTTGGGTTGAGCCATCTCTCTATTATGTTTGATGGGAGTTCCCAGTACCAGCAACTATTAGATTATTCATATGCCCTCAACTCTATGGATTTCACCACATGACATTAACTACCTGTTTCCTTTATTCTGTGGGTCACTACGATTTTGATGGGACCAGTTTAATTGATATAGGTACTGTTGGCACTCACTCATGTCCAGCCACCGCTATGGCTCTGGGATGGCTGTTTTTGGTAAACAGAAGACTAGTCAATAGGTCTGCACGGTATATTTTCAAACTGATCTAGGCCAGATTTATTCTTTAGACCAGTCAGTGCACAAGAAAGCAAACATAAATCCTAGGTTGTCTGGCCACTAACTAAATGTTGTCAGTGGTGGCTGGGCCTTTAGCCCTGCACTACAAAACCAATTTCTCATACCAGTCTCTGGAAAGTTTAGGCTTCTCTCAAGCCTGAGTGTCTCCTCCTTGGCTTAGGCATTGCTCCCAACTCCAGGGAGCCAAACATACTCCCCTGGTTTCCAAAAGTAACAGACTTTAATAGGCTTGTAAGACCTGGGAAAGGTCTCCCACCCATCACTAGAGCCATTCCGGAAAAAAACGGCCCGGACTAGCTGTTGAGAAGCTATACTATTACTACTAAGTGTCAGTAACTTATGGTTACTGACGCCAAACTGCCGGCTTAACTCATCGAAGCCAGGTACCTCAGAGACTCATACCTTGCAAGTCTCCTGCTGTGAACGACCTAGTGGCAGACATGCAACTTTAAGCCGCTGTGCCACAGTACATAAATGGCACCTACAAAAAGTATGGGGAGATGCTATTTCATATAAAAGCTCCCTCAAAAGATAAAAGGGTGCTCTCTCTGCCTGGATAAAAAAGATTCATTATCCAGATAAGAAAAAGCTTCTTTACCATGAGAACTGTGAACCTGTGGAATCACCGCCTCAGCCATTAGAGGAACAGGGGAGGCTTCAGGAAAGGATCAGAAATCTACTTTCCATTAAATAATATCAATACTTATGTAGCCGTATAAAACATCTGGATCCAGTCTGACGGTGACTGTGGGAAGGAAATCTTCCCAGATGGGTTCTTGCCTAATGGAATCCAAAATCTTTATCAGTAGGAGAAACAAAGCTTTAATAATCCCTACCCCCCTCCTTTCATCTACAATCTTCATATCCCTCGTTAAATTTGATGGAATTTGTCTTTTTTAACTGTACTATGTAACTAATTTTTGCTATTTCTTTTTACTAGTTTTAATAAAAACATAGTTTTTATAAAATTAGCTTTGCAGCACCATTTTCTGTGTCCAAAATCTTTTATTACTTTGTTATTTTCCAGCTATGGACCTGTCTGGGAGTAGTTGTTTTAATGTGTAGTTTTCATTAGTACTAGTTGGGGTAGCTATGACTTTTTAAATAGATTTAAAGGGGTTTTCTCAGTACAGGCTTTTGTATTCATCTTGTGCTTTTTCACTAGCTTACAGCTTCAAGTCCAGGGGCATGTCTCTCCTCCCAGTAAGTATGTCTTTCCTCACTGAGCAGTGGTGACAACCTCACACCCCTCCCTGTCTCTCCTTAGTCATTGCGATCCTCATTCTGTGTAAGCAGTGGGAGAGAGAGAATGTCACAGTTCTGCAGACCTTCTGCAATGGTCAGTTCTCATGCCTGGAGAGCTGTCACATCCCTCCCTGTCCTTGCTCCCTCCTGAGTCCTCATCATCATTCTGTGTAAGTGTTATGGAATGTATTAGGTAAAATGTCTATTTCACCCACAAGATGGCGCCTGTGTCCAGACACACCCTGTTGTGCCAAGAAGTAACTTAAAAACCAAGATGGCCACTGGCCTTAACTATTTTGCTTCTTTGAGACAAAGGGGGACTGTGTTAGTTAAAGATATAGATAAGAATAACCAATAAAGAGGGTGGATGTATGTCACATGTTGCCTATGGAATTTTTGTTTACGCCCAGCTATAAAAACTTGTGTTTTGTAATAAAGGACTAAGAGAACTCATTAGACTGCAGACTGTCAGCTTGTGATTTCTTTGGCACATTCCAATCAATATACTGATTTGATGCCCCACGTTGAGCACCTTTGCGGTTCCGTCTACAACACTTAGTGTGCCCGTGTGAGGAAGTAGTGGTATATAAAATCCAGAAGAATATCGATCCAGCCCAAGGTGTGATTATCCACAGACACAAGGAGGAGGTGGCCACTTCCCTGACAAGTACAAGGTAAGAGTTTTAATCCTCTTACTTGGAACGTCTTGTCTCTGTGTTTAAAGGGATTTTGGATGGGTTCTCATTTCATACCTCCTGCATCCAGTTCTTCAGCTCTGTGTGCTCAGAAGGGGGTGTGTGTGATTTGTTTGAATTGCATATCATGTGCAGGATAACATCACCAAGTCTTTCCTCACTCTAGTCAAAGAAAGGTCTGTTTATGAATAGAATTGTAAGTAGCTACACTGTAGATCAGAGGTAACATTTTTGCTTTACAGCACAAGGGTCTTTGGTTCAAATCCCTGCAAGAACTTAACTTGTGCATTTTTTTCCCTCTTTATCAATGCATGGAGAATAGCCAGGCCAGGGTAAAGGTGGTACCTGAGCCAGACTTGTAGTATTGGCTCTACACTGCCCTGTATGTATGACCAGCAGCAGAACCGACCAGGGTAAAGGTGGTGCCTGCGCCAGACTTGTGGTATTGTCTCTACACTGTGCCTGTATGTATAACCTGCAAAAGAACAGCCAGACCAGGGTAAAGGTGGTGCCTGAGCCAGACTTGTGGTATTGGCTCTACACTGCCCTGTATGTATGACCTGCAGAAGAACAGCCAGACAAGAGAAAAGGTGGTGACTGAGCCAGACTTGTGGTATTGGCTCTACACTGCCCTGTATGTATGACTTGCAGAAGAACAGCCAGACCAGGGTAAAGGTGGTGCCTGAGCCAGACTTGTGGTATTGGCTCTACACTGCCCTGTTTTTATGACCTGAAGAAGAACAGCCAGACCAGGGTAAAGGTGGTGCCTGAGCCAGACTTGTGGTATTGGCTCTACACTGCCCTGTATGTATGACCTGCAGAAGAACAGACCAGGGTAAAGGTGGTGCCTGAGCCAGACATGTGGTATTGTCTCTACACTGAGCCTGTATGTATGAAATGCAGAAGAACAGCCAGACCAGGGTAAAGGAGGTGCCTGAGCCAGACTTGTGGTATTGTCTACACTGCCCTATATGTATGACCTGCAGCAGAAAAGGTTCCTACATTCTGGTGCATTCTACACTGGCCTGTCAGCAGCAACGTTCATACATGTCATCCTAAGTGTGCTGCAGGGGGGTTTATAGCTGTTCTCTTCCAGCAGGAAAAGAGGGCTTCTGAAGTATAGATATTGGTTATTACGGTTAACCGAGAAATCTTTTGTGCCACGACCAGAATCAGCTCACGACACTTGATGGTTAATAATTAGTATTTTTTAAATTCATTAAAATGGAAGATGCGTTTCGTGCGTGAACACTTCATCAAGTTCCATATAACAATGGAATAAAAGGGCTCGATTAATATCCTAAAACACTGGCAAATGTGCGCGTGGAAATTGTGCAATGTCGTGAGTATCTTATACAAAAACAGGAGCTCAAAATCAATATAAAATCATTACAATACATTTTTATACACATAAAACCTATTCTGGAGGTAGAAGATGTTGGGAACAAACATTTATATACAGTGCATACGTTACGGATGGGGGGTAATATTCAATAGGTTCGTTTTTACTAAAAGGATGTAGTTACATCTTTTGGATACTAGAGGTCACATGTATGTATGTATAATTTACAGCAATTGTTGCCACAATGGATAACTGGAACAACCTGCTAGTCGATTTATTTGGTAGGACAAATGGATAATGGTTTGTTCACATGGCATATTTGCAGGGTGTATGCTGATTGAGTGCTATGATTACCTTCCCTTACATGTCACTTCTTTCGGAAAGGGAATAGGGGCCGGAGCACTATTTAAAGTCCTATTTACATAGGACTATTTACATCCATATGTATATATATATATATATATATATATATATTTATATAGTTATATTTTGTATGTTCTAATTTTTTAAAATGGGTATGTGAGAGTTATTTTCTTAGTGTATAAGTTCTGTTACTTTATTAAAGGGGTTGTCTCACCACCCTGTTTTACAGAGCCGAAAGCAGCTTTCATTGATTCCTCTTGTCTCTTTCTGGTCATGCTGTGGGTGGCTCTATAGCAGTGATTAGCATATCAGCTCCATATTTAAAGGTCTTCTAATTGCTTTGACATGAGAGCAGGAGAGGATTATCTAAGTGCAGAGGGCTACAGAGCTAAACTAAACAAAAGTAGTCTCCTTTGTTTGCTAGATCAGATAGCATTCAAGCTGCCAGCAGTTCCATGTGCTGTCCTAAGAGATGATGTCATCCCTGCTATCAGATAAGACAAATAGCAGAGAGAGCAAAGCAGAGCAGGTCAGTAACCTAGAGAAACCTGAGTGCGCTCAGAGCAGATAAAGTAACTTTTATCTCTTCAACAAAGAAAAATAAACTAAGCAATGAATTTGGAAAACATCTTCATTTACTATTCAGTACATGTTGAAAGCGAATCTTTGTAATGAGAAAACCCTTTTAAGATCCGGTGGAAAATTCATTTTCCTTATTTTTAGGAGTAAGCTCGATACCCCAAGAATTGATGTTCAATGATTTGATGAACTCCTCTGCTTCTCCTTTGGTGCCATCCCAGATTATATAGTTTATGTAGAAAGCTGAAGGGGTTGTATCATTTCATTGAATGGTCTTCAGAATAAGGGGACAGTGAATAAAAGCAACTTTGCCATTGGATGTCATTATCAAAGCTGTCTTTGTTATCACAGGATCCCTTATCTTCTGTTTCTGTTTACACTGATCTCCAGTCCTGGTCTGATTCCTCCTCCTTGCATTTCACTAGCTGAGAGCTCATTTACATTCTGTTCGCCCCCGGTCGACTGTATTCACAGAGCTTGCATTCCTGCCTCTCACTCAAAGTAAGGGACCGGCACATTTTCACTCTGCACAGCCAGAAGAAACAGAATAACACTGCAGGGCTCCTATAATCAGAAAACAGCACAATTGTGCGACTGTGCCTAAACATAGAAGGAGCATTAGGGACCGAGAGCATTTCACTCTGCACAGCTCTGTAGGAGTTTATACAAAACTGGATTCAATTGTAACATGAATGCAAGCCTGTGGTATGTAAACAGCTCTTACATCCTCTTCATAGGGAGAGACACAGTGACACGTGGAGGGGGTGGGGCACACGGAGCCAGCATGAACAGTGAAGGGGGGATGATGTCATCCCTTCGGTTAAGAAACACCCAGCTGGGTGGGGAAGAAACACACTGAATTTCTATAACTGAGAGGCTGTGAGAGCACTGAAACAGGCTAACTGACGAAGCGATACATCCCCTTTAATGTAGTATTGACTTGTGTATATAAACTCCTCCTCGAAACACCCCATAAAAAGTTTGGCGTATGATGGGGATACCCTTGACCCCATTGCAGTTCCTTTTAGCTGCCTATAGGTGCTGTTGTTATATGAGAAAAAAATATTATTGAGGATGAATAAGAGACCGGCTAATAGAAAGTTAGTTGGTTACTCTGTGAGTGACAGATGGTTCATAAGGTATTTTTTGGTGCAAGACAAACCCTGTATTTGATGGATGTTACTATAAAGCGCAGAAACGTCCATAGTGAAAAATTTATATTTACTGGAAGGTGGTAGGTTGTAAATAAGTGTGTATAGTCTCTAAGATACCTTTTGAGCTGTTTGGCATACACCTGCAAAAAATGTCCAATGTGCCAGAATGTATGAAGCTGTTCTTCTGCAGGTCATACATACAGGTGCAGTGCAGAGCCAATACCACAAGCCTGGCTCAGGCACCACCTTAACCCTGGACTGGCTGTGGCTGTTCTTCCGCAGGTCATACATACAGGGCAGTGTAGGGTCAATACCACAAGTCTGGCTCAGGCACCACCTTTACCCTGGTCTGTTCCTCTGCAGGTCATACATACATGGCAGCTTAGAGCCAATACCACTAGTCTTGCTCAGGCACCACCTTTACCCTGGTCTGGCTGTTCTTCTGTAGGTCATACATACAGGTGCAGTGTAGAGCCAATGCCACAAGTCTGGCTCAGGCTACACCTTTACCCTGGTCTGGCTGTTCTTCTGCAGGTCATACATACAGGAGCAGTGTAGCATGTGGCAGACTATATGAAGCTGTTCTTCTGCAGGTCATACATACAGGGCAGTGTAGAGCCAATACAACAAGTCTGGCTCAGGCACCACCTTTACCCTGGTCTGGCTGTTCTTCTGTAGATCATAAATACAGGGCAGTGTAGAGCCTATACCACAAGTTTGGCTCAGGCACCACCTTTACCCTGGTTGGCTGTTCTTCTGCGGTCATACAACAGGTGCAGTTTTGAGGCAATTAAAGTTGGTAAGGCCACTTTTACCCTGGTTGTTCTTCTGCAGGTCATACATACGGCGCAGTGTAGAATGGGCAGAATTTGAAGTGTTCATCTGAGGTTACATACGGGGCAGGTGGCCCAAACCCAAAAAGTCGGGCTCAGGCACCCCTTTCCCCTGATCTGGCTATTCTTTTCAGGTCATACTAGGTACAGTGAGAGGCCCAAAACCACAAATTGGTTCAGGCACCCCTTTACCCTGGTCTATTCTTTGAGGTCATAAAACGGACAGTGTGAGCCCAATCCAAATCTGGCTCGTCACCACTTTACCCCGGTTGGTTCTCTTTGCAGGTCTCATACGGGCAAAGTAGAGCCAAAACCACAAGTCTGGTCAGACCCACCTTTACCCCGGTTTTGGGTGTTTAAAATGTTTGGCCCAGATTTGGCAAAAAAGAATCAAAATGTGTTAATCCCACAAAATGCGGTGCGAAATCCCCCGAACCCCTAAATATTTTGGCATTTAAAAAGTGTTTTTTTGGGACTTTTTCAAAGGGTTTTTTTGCGCCAAAGTTTGGGTGCGCTGTTCATACATTTTTTTTGGCCCCAAAGTACAGCAGAACCTGGTGAGCCCCGGGTTCATAATGTCGCCCTTGTGATGTGCAGAGATTCTTTGTAAAGGGCCCTTTTATGTGCCCCAAAAACCTGTGTCAGTACCTTGTATATGTGCTGAGATTCTAGTGTCAGGACCTCGTGTTTGTACCGAGATCCTACTGTCAGGACCCGGGGGTTTGGCCGAGATCCTAGTGTAGGAACTTTTTTTGTGCTGAAAACCCATTTTATCACTTTTATGTGTGTTGTCCCAGTGTCGGGTACTTGTTTTATTTCGTGTAAGTGTTAGGTGGGCCCCACTTGTTGTGCACCCCAGTTATTCCAGCCATGTGGGTTAATTCCACCCCTGACTCGCTTGTTACTTATCCTGTCTGCCTCTCCGTCTTGCCCCGCTACATTGCGCGAACCTGTGCTTCCGTCCTAACCACGGATTTCCTAACTACACTTTTCCCTCGGTTCTTCGTGTCTCTGATCCCTCGGTCAGCTACTTCTGGTTTGGGGACTGCTCTGGAATGACACCTGGTGACTACCTGCGGCCAAGCCTAATCTCACCATCAGTGGCTCTAGTGGCTTCGGCAAAGCCAGCCAGTGGGGCTTGGGGGTCAACCCCGAAGCGTTACGCGTATGTGTTAAAAAGGGATATATTGATGAGTTTTTTATGAGTCCACAGCGGTGCTTGTTCTCTCCTTGTTTTTGGGAAAAATTTTTTTTAGGGGGTTGTTTTTTTTTTTTTTTTTTTATTTTTGGGTTCATGATTTTAACGAAGAGATTGACGTCATTAGTTTTTTTCTCTGTTTATTGTATAAGGACGGCTTGTTCCTGCGGTGGGGGCTTGTACCAATCCCCTTTCTGTGCAGGGCGGCCCCTGTGCCCCCCTCGTCCACAGTCTCCCCGCCTTGTGCTTGGCCTGGAAAAAAAATTTAAAAAAATGGATGAGTTTACGCATCTAAACAAATATTTGATTGATTGACGAAAACAAATGGAAGTTATATATGGATATTAAAACATGCCGTCTAATTGGTTGTCACATGATCATGGCAACCCCCTCCTGGTTATCATTTTATCAGTGGTGATGTCAATTGGCAGGCAGTGTGCCTGGAAGGTGTAAAGGGAAGTGGTGGAGGAGCAAGGATGGGTAACCTGGTCATGTGTTGGATATTAAAAAGGGCTGCGGAAAATACTACCCCAGGGGAACAGCGATCCCGGGCTTATTTCCTCTTGGATGATTAGTTTAAAAAAATTGCATGCTTCACTTCAAAACCTTGGGATGTAACCTGTGATCCCTCAAGGCCACAGAAGTTTGGGGGGGCTGTTCAATAGGGGGTTGGGGGCCCATTTCCATGGGGCATTTAAATTTTGCTTGGGAGGTTTTCCCCCTTTGCAAGATCCCTTTACTAATTTTTTTTAAGTTCTTTTAAAAATAATGTTGGGTACAGTCAGCGAACGTTGGAAAATTCATTTTGTTTAAAAATGAATCGAGATCTTCTATTATGGAACCATTAGATAATGGAGGCAAAAAATATGGGTCTGCCCATAATTCCTCATCCAAAATTTGGAGTTTCCCATAGAGGCCCAAAGGTATTTACAATTTATAAGCTCCCTGTGGCCCCTTCAATGGACCTCTTCAGTAACCCCCAAAAAGATCAGCCTTGCGGTGAACACATCTGTAATGCCAAATTGATTAAAAGTATCCTTAAGGTCTTTGAAAAAGAAAGGGAAAATCGGGGGAATTTGATATTTATCCCCTGGAAGAAAATGGAGAAGGGGTCAAAGTCATGTGTAACGGGTAGGGGGGATTCGGGACCCCGCTAGCTTTGGGTAAAAGCCAGTCGGGGAACGGAGAAAAGTAGCCCCCGGTTTTCCCCAGAGCCCGCGCAAAGGGGGATGGATTGCTGGGCGGAGGCTACCAGGTCGTTCCCTGGTGACTTGCTGCGATGGCGGCCGGGGTAGTGGTGGAAAGGGTGTAATCGAAGGTTTTGTGGGGGACAGGCAGAAGGTAGGGCAGGGGGCAGAGGTTCGTGGTCAGAGAAGGCAGCGGTCAGGGGGGCGGAAAAGGCAAGGTCAGGAACGTAGAAAACGGACTGGTACAGGGCGATCAAAACAGCCCTTAAATACACTCAAACTAAGGGACGCCACCCAACGAATGGAAAGGTGTGTTGGGGGCGTGACCTTAAATAGGACCAGGCCCGCAAAAACCAATTATGGGGCGCTGGTCCTTTAAACCCCGACCACCCGTGCGGGGGCCCCTAGGGACTGGGACGCAGCGGCGGCGGAACAGAAGGGGGGGCAGCGTTCCCGGAGGTGGTGGTAAGTCCCGGGGCCCCCCGGGCAGCAGGGAGAGGGGCGCGGGCAGCCGCGGAAACCCGCGCGAGAGCCCGGGCAGCAGGGAGTGGGCGCGGGCACCCGCGGCACCCGCGCCAGGACCCCTGCAGACAGGGGGAGACTGCGGGGCGCAGCGGTCCCCGCGGCCCCCATGACAGTCCCCCCCCCCCCCCTTAGGTCCCCCCCTCTTTTTGGAAAAAACCCTAGAAAAGGGGGTCAGAGGACAGGTTTGGGCCCTCAGGTTCCAGAATGCCCCTAAGGCCCAAACCCCCCTTCCCAGTCGTTGGGAAAGCCGCTTCCCCTCACTGTCTTCCCCGCCGGGACCTCCTTGACCTAAAAGTGTTTTCAGAAATCGGCCACGGAGAAGGCGAGAAGATCTACGGGAAAAGCGATTCAGCCCCACAGGCTTGAGGAGCGACAGGGAAGGGGGTTTCGGGTACGCAGGTGGGAGGCAAGCGGAGCTTGTAGGAACGGATTTAACTGCAAAAGTCCCAAAAAAAAGGGGCCAAATATTTGGGCCCCGTTGTAGCTGGGCATTTTTGAAGGAAGTACTTGGCAGAAAACCCAACCTGTCACCCGGCTTAAATATGGGGCCGGTCTCGGTACCGTACCCTGGGTTTTGATAGGAGGAGGCCCGTAAAAGGGGGCCTGAGTGTGACCTCCCCAGGGATTGATGCCCCGTATTTGGGGCATCCACGGCGGGAATTTTAAACCCAAAAGGCAAGGGAGAGGGGGCGGGGATGTGCCCAAGGGACAACAAAAAGGGGAAGGCTCCTGTGGACTCAGAGTCAAGGAGTTTATGAAAATTTCCCGCCCAGGGGAGGAGGTCCCGCCCAGTTATCCTGGGGGGGGGAAACAAAATGTGTAGGTGGCCCCCACCCTTGGTTGACCCTTACCTGCCCTTTGGGTTTTTGGGGGTGTAGGCCGAGAGAAGCCCAGTGGCCAAATTTGAGTACACAGACCCCGCCAGAATTTAGACACAAATGGATCCTTATCGAAATATATGTAACGGGACCCCTTGTAGACAAAACAGTGCGGGGAAAAATGTTGGGCCAATAAATGGGGGGGGAGGGAAACCCGGGCAGAGGGAAAAAAATGGGCTTTTAGAGAACCTTCGGTCCCACCCAAATGACTGTTTCCCCGATGGGCGGGAGGTGGGGTAATGAAGCCATGGCGTATGGGCCCAAAGGGACTTTCGGGCACGGGGAGAGGTGTAGTAGCCCCGAGGGTCTGAGGCGAGGGCCCTTGTTCGAGCACAGGAGGTGCAGGCCGGAATAATCTCTAACATATGAGCCGGGTGGGCCACCTAATAGCGGGGATTAACCGCGAGTTTATGCCTCCAGGATGGCCAGCAGCACGGAAGAGGTCCCCTTTTTGAAACGGGAGCAGGGCCGGGCGGACATAAGTTTTTCCCCGGAGGTTGGTGTTTAAGCCCCACGGGGGCTGCCGTGGGAGCCGTTTGGGGGGATTATATGCGCAGAGGTGTTCGTCCCCACAGTGTCAGGGACGGGAAAGGGCACCCCGCCGACGTTCTTTCGCTGGCCGAAGTGAAGGAAAAAGCCCAAAGCGGGCGAAGAAGGGGCCAAACCCGGCTTGACGAGGTTTAGACGTTGGCGATTTTAAAATAGGGAGGTTTTTGGGGATTGTGAAGATTTCGAAGGGGGGTCAGCCCCCTCAAAAAATGCCGCCATTCTTCTAGGGCCCAATTTAATGGCAATTGTTCCGATCTCCATTGAATAATTTCGCTCGGTGGCGTGAAGGTTTTTGAGAAGAAACCCCAAGTATGCAGTTTTCGGAGGGGATTTTTAAGAGGACAGTCCCGGGACCTCAGAAGAGGCGTCCACCTAGAACAAACGGAGCAGTGGGTCCGGGAGAGAACAGGGGCCCAAAACAAATGCGGATTGAGATGCTCAAAGGCCTTTTTGAGCTTGGGAGACCAGGATTTGGGGTTGGCGTTTTTCTTGTAGTGCCCCAGGGGGCCACGGTGTGGAGAAAAGTGAGATGAAACTGTCTGTAGTAGTTGCAAGCCCGGGGAAAAAGTTGGTGCCAAAAACCCCCTGGTCGGGGCCCTGTAGAAAAAGCAGACAGTTTTGAAGGGTCCATTGGAAAATCCCCTTTTCCGAGACATGTACCCCAGGAAGGGCAACGAAGTCGCTCGAATAGGCATTTCCTAATTTGGCAACAACTGATGGGTTCTCGGAGAGTTTGAGCACCCGGCGGACGTGAGGCGGTGAAAACCCTTTGGGTCGGAGAGAAGACGGATTTCATCCCAAATAAACGAGACACAGACATAGGGAGGCCGGGGAAAATCTCGTTGACGAAGTTCTGGAAAATGGCCGGAGCGTTTTTAAAAGGCCCAAAGGGGAGCCGATTTTCGAAGTGGCCCCTCACGGGGGGGTTAAAAGGCTGTTTTCCCTTCGTCGCCTTCCCGAAACGAATCGATTATAAGCACACGAAGGGCCAAATTTTGAGAAAATTTTTGCGCCCGTGGCGGTAAATAGCTTGAAAAAAAAGGAGGGGATATTGATTCTTTTGGTTTTTTTATTTAGACCGAAATGATCAGGGTCGGAGGGTTCCATCCCTTTTTTTCGAAAAGAAGAACCAGCTCCCCCAGGTGGGGTGACTTTGGTTTTTTTAAACCCTTGCGGGGATTCCTTGAATTACTCGAATCGCCTTTTTTCCCGGGGCCCAAAGGGGGGTTGACTCTGCCTCGGGGGCGTAGTACGGGTTTTCAGATCGAAGGGCAGTCGAAGGGGGGGTGCGGGGGCCCCGAGTTTTCGGCTTGTTTTGGGAAAACGTCGGCAAAAATCCCGGTAAAGGAGCAGGCAGACATGGCAGAGACTTCGAAGGTTTTTAGAAGAACGGAGCGGGGGGGGAGTGCCCCCAGGCATGAGGTGACATGCCGGGGCCCCCCGAAGGATTGCCTGTGTTCCAGTTGGATGGGATGGTTTGCAACCCGGGAAGGCCCAGAAAGGGTCTCAGAAGAGGAAACGAGGGGAGACGAGGAATTTCACCCTTTCCCGGTTTAGCGGCCAATTGCAGGGTGGGGGGGCAGTGCAGAAACCCGAATGGCATCCTTGAGGCATTCGCCCCTACAGAGGAGACAAACATGGTTTTTGAGAGGGGGCCGGAAGCGGAATTAGCACCAGTGCATGGCTAAAAAAGTTACCCGGGACCTGAGTCCAGGAAGGCGGTGGCCTGAAAGGGATGTGGGGAAGTTCCAACGTACCGAATGGTCAGACGGGGAGAGGCCCCCAAATGACACCTAGGGAGCTTCCCCCGCGAGCCCCGGTGAGGAGGCTCCCGGACGCACGGCGGGCCCCCAAGAAGCGGCCCGGGGTGGGCGGTTGACTCGGTTGGAGGCGGAGCCTTGTTGTCTCTCCGCCCAAGCGAATGTCGTCCCGGGGGGCCAAACCGAATCAATTCGTCCAGAGGGATGGCAGATCCCGAGCCGCGGTCATTTTAAAGGTCCCCGGGGCCTTTCCAGAAAGTCGCCCCCCGAGCCTCGTTGTTTCCGTCGAGTTCAGAAGCTAGCTACGGAAATGCACAGAGTATGTCCCACAGGGAGTCACCTGCAGAGGCAAAGCAAAGCACGCCGGGCGGGTACGGGAGGTTCCCCCAAGACAGTGCGGGAAACCTGGAGGAAGCCTGCGATTAGCCCCTGGGGGTTCCCCGACCATAGCGGGGTGGACCAGGCCGAGCTTCGCCGTTAGGGGCTAATAATTGAAGGCCACTTTGCCCGCCCCGTGGAGTTGATGACAGTACACCCCCCCCCCCCCTTAGGTTTCCCCCTCTTTTTTGGAAACCTAGAAAAGGGGGTAGAGGACGGTTGGCCCCCAGGTTCCATGACGTCCCCAGGCCCAACCCCTTCCGCGATAAGGGAAAAACCCCTTCCCCCTCACTGTCTTTCCCCCAGGACTTTGACTCAAAGAGGTATCAGAATCGGCCCAGGAGAAAGGCGAGACAGAATTTTTAGGGAGAAGCGATTCAGCACCACAGGTTAGGGGCGAGAATGGGGGAGTTTGGGATACACAGGTGGGGGCAGCGGAGCGTTGGAACCCGGGTTTTAAATGCCCAAGTACAAAAAAGGGCCCCTATTGGGCCCCGCTTGTGCTGGGCACTTTTAAGGAAGTACTTGGAGTAGCCAAAAACCTTTTACCCGGGCTTAAATATGGGGCAAATTTCGGGGACCCGTAGCCCCGGGCTTTTATCGAGAGGGGGCCCCCTAGAAGGGCCGCGTGTGACCCGCCGGAGATTGATGTCCGTACTTGGGCATCCACGGGGGAACGTACAGCAGAAGGAGAGGGAGAGGCGGGGGGGATTAGCCCCAAGGACAACAAAAAGGGAGGGCTCCCGTGGATCAGAGTCCAAGGAGTTGTATGAAAAAATTCCCCCCAGGGGAGGAGGTCCGACCGTTATCCCGGCGGGCGGAAACAAAAAAGTGTAGGGAGGTCCCCCCCACTTGGGTTTACCCCCTCTCCCGTCGTTGGTTGAGGGTGTAGGCCCCACGGAAGTCCAGCTGGCCCGAAAAGAGTACAAAGAGCCCGGAATTTGACACAAAGGATCCTCTATCAGAAATATAGTAAAGGGAGCCCATGTAGAGAAACACGTGCTGGAAAAAAGTGTTGGGCCAATAAATGGGCGG
>JAODAL010053658.1:0-25130 GCA_025379985.1 Phyllomedusa bahiana
CAGATATGGGGTCTATACGAGCGGGTTGGGTTTTCTTGCCTTTGGGGGTTTCGGCATTAACCAGTGGAAGCCTGGGCTTTAAGTCCTTGTCTCTCTCCCTCACCCACATTTTCCCCACCCTAGGTTGAACTCGATGGACATGTGTCTTCTTTCAACCTACTAACTATGTAACTATGTAACAGCTGGAGGGCCGCAGTTTGATACCTGTGCCCTAAGGGTATGTTCATATGGCTTAATTGTGGGGCGTATTTCGGCGATAATTACCCATAATTACGGTAATTCATAGCTCTCCTAAGAGCTATGAATTACCTCGGTCTTCCCCGACGCATATTGAACGTCAGCTGAAAGAAATGACATGTCACTTCTTCCCAGAGTTTACGCGCCGGGGATGATAGAAGTGAATGGGGCCACCCACCCGCATTTATAAGTACGCACTGGCCAGCACGTACTTCTAAAACACCCAGTGTATTGTGGTGCGTACCAGGGCTGTGGAGTCGTAGTCGGTGGCTATTTTGCAGGAGTTGGAGTCGTCATAAAAGGGACCGACTCAGACTCCCAAAATATATAATAAGTTGGTCCAATTAGTTAAATGCAGTGCAAAGAGCAAGAGGAATTGGGTCCGCCAGTGCTGCTGCTCCCATATCTTCAGTCTCATCACATGAGGAGTGTAATTGATGAAATGGAGCAGGCAAAGCGCTGGCCCAGGAGAAAAGATTCTGCTCCCAGGGGAAACAGATTTCAGAAAACTGTTTCACCTGTTTTCAAAGAAGTAGAAGAGTTCAACCATTCATTAACACTGACTGTGGCTGAGGAAATTCCTTTATACCCTGACATTGTTAGAGATGTTACCCCTGTGGTCACCGCTTTACCCCCCAACCCAAGTTAGTGCAGAGAGGCCATTCTCTAGCCTGGAAATAATGAGATCAGATGTGAGGTCATGTATGCAGGATCTGATGGAGGCAATACTATTTCTCAGAACAAATTCAGAGACTTCACAAATGTTCCTGCAGTGTTTTGCATATTTACAATTTTTTTTGTGTCCTAAACTCATGTCCACTAAATATATTTTACACTGACAAGCAAAAAAGGTTAACAAGTTTTGGAACTTGTTGACTTACAGACTCCCCTATCTCTCCATCCACCCACAGCTTTGAGGCTACGTAATTTTATATACAGTCATCTTTACCGAT
The DNA here is from genome assembly GCA_025379985.1 of Phyllomedusa bahiana. NCBI lineage: Eukaryota > Metazoa > Chordata > Amphibia > Anura > Hylidae > Phyllomedusa > Phyllomedusa bahiana. The sequence continues at coordinate 1,191 of JAODAL010053658.1, forward strand.
CTTATACATACATTTTGACTTGGAAGTATTTAGCATCTCTTATTTTTCAGTTTTTTGCTCCTAAAAATCAAAGTGTTAATTTGTATTTTGTTTTTGTATTTGGAAATCCACCTTTGGTTTTCAATACTGCCTGAATCCTTCTGGCTCTGAATCAGATTCAGCAATCTTGACCAAAATCTGATCCCAGGTCTCTTCTACACATTCCCAATGTTGGTGCAGACTGGGCTTGGATACAAATACAGAATTTTTCTTCAACTCTACCCACAAGTGTTCAAAAGATCAAAACATTGTTACCATTTTGCTTGTCAGTGTCTGTTCTAACTAAATAGCTTGATAATTGTATCATAAGGTGATAAACAGCCTGATGTGACCATTTTACTACAGTAAGTTTATCACTTAAACATGCGCCATGTATGAGGGAGTCCGAAGTCTGAGTTGGAGTCAGCAGTTGGGGTCGGAGGTTTGGGAAATTGAGGAGTCTGAGTCGGGACTTCGGCTTGCCGACTCCACAGCCCTGGTGCGTACAGTACACGCCGAGTTAATATACGCTTAGGCTGTCTTCGTTGCCCATAGCAACCAGCTTTATCTTTCTGGAGTAGTTTAACAATTGACCGCCGAGCTCTGGTTGCTATAGGCAACACGGACAGTTTTAACAGTAGATGGTTTTGATAAATGAGCCCCAATGGTTTTGTTTTTTATCTATGGAAATCCGTTAGATCAGCTGAGGATGCCCACAGATCCGGGTGAACTAGGAGAATTGTACACTTGTCTTACATGAAAGGAAGTGATCGCTCAGAGGTGCACTCCCCTCCCACTTCCTCCTAAGGCAGATTTTCTCTATGAGTAAGCCATCAAACCTTCCCGCCTGTAAACTGAAAATCAATCATTAATTTACCCGGCACAACGTTCAAACAGGCGTCAACCATCCACACAGCTATGGGCAATTCGGATATTGCTGTGAAAATTGAAGCCTTTTCTGCCAATGCAACTTCGTTAGCAGAGGACAAATCACAGAGCAAGCCATAAATCCACAGAGCTTCACCAACCAAGTCACAGAAAGAAAAGCTCCTGGTGGGAAATAACAGACTTATTAGTATCCTGTTAAAAAACGTGTATTATATGTGACAGAACACAATCCTTCATGTGGATATAATAATCCACTTACACAACTAATTTAATAATCAGGGATGCAAAAACATATACACAATAGTGGTGATGTACAGAAGATTGGTGGGTGGGGGACTCACAGTTAGGGCATGTCCCCACGGCACGGGTTTTCGGCCGGTTTTTCAGGTGGTTTGCGGTTTTTTAGACCGCCTGAAAAAAAACAGCCGAAAATGAGAACAATGGTGCTCTATGGAAAGCCCGTGCAGCAGTCCCCAGTGTACGGGTTTTCCGCCCCCCGGGTTTTTTTCCGGCCGCAGTCCGCCCGCAAGACATTGATCAAGCACAATCTTCCGTCCGGTTTTCGGATGGAATCTGTGCTTGTGAATGTGAAGGGCTTTTCTCCGCTCATCGCGGGAAAAAGCCATCCTCCCCCCGCGGCCGTGGGGACGGCCACAAAACAGGACAAATACCGGTCGGGCAAACCGACCGGTATTTGTCCTCCGCAGTGGGAACACATCCTTAGGGAATGTTCACAGGGCATCTTTGTATAATTGCGCTGCATTACACTCGGAGTACGCCCCACAAATACCGGAATTCATAGCTCTCATTGAGAGCTACGATTACCTGCCGGTTTCTCCAATGCGTAAAACACACGCCGTGAGAAAGAAGTATTGTCACTTCTTTCCTGCGCTTATGCATCGGGAAAAATAAAACTCAATGGGACCCGGCTCAGAGCATTTTAGAAGTACGCTCTGGCCATCACGTACGGTTCGCGCCGCAATACACCGTGTGAACATACCCTTAGGGCTTGTTCACACGCCGTTTTTGGATCGCATCCAAAAACGCAGCGTCGATCGGATCCAACATGTAGCTGCGTGTCTGGATGCGTTTTGGCTGCAACAGAATCGCACCCTATAGTTTATTATAGGGCTCCTGCTGCGTCTTTCGAACCAAGATGTGACATATCAATTCTTGGAACGGATTCGAAAGACGCAATGAGACGCATCGGCGATCACTCGTGTGAACACTGATCTGTGTTTCACATTAAAAGCAATGTAAATCACATTGCTATTTATTAGATGCGTGTCTGGGTCCGTTCGGGGTCGGACAGATCCAAACATGCATCTAAAAGCATATGTAACACGGCGTAAAACACGCCGTGTGAACACACCCTTAGAAGTATGCGCTGGCCAGCCCATACTTCTAAATTCTAAAGCACGTACTGTACTCTATACGCCCCAAATACGGCATGTGAACTCTGCCTTAGGGTATGTTCACACAATATATTTGCCGGTCATACTTTGGAACGTAATTGTGCTGCAATGCACCTGAAGTACGCCCCACACACATGGTAAAATCATAGCTATGTTAAACCCATACATTACCCGGCGCACAGCAAGTCGGGGAATACTGAACTGAATAGGAGGCTGGGGCGTAGTGCTGTTGAAAGCGCGCGCTGGCCTGTATGTTCAACAGCCGCCGCAATATAACGTGCACAGGTATGCGCCGCAATACACCGTGGGAACCAAGGCTGTGGAGTCGGAGTCGGTGCCTATTTTGCAGGAGTCGGTCGTCATAAAAGGGACCGACTCCCAAAATATATAATTAGCTGGTCCAGTTAGTTCGATGCAGTGCAAAGAGCAAGAGGAATTTGGTCCGGCCAGTGCTACTGCTCCCATATCTTCAGCCTCATCACATGAGGAGTGTAATTGATGACATGGAGCAGGCAAAGCGCTGCCCCAGGGGGAAAGATTCTGCTCTCCCATGGCAAACAGATTTCAGCAAAATTTTTCACCTGCTTTCAAAGAAGTAGCTATTTGGTTTTCTTATAGAGGTATTCCTATCTCGGTCATTCATCGCATATCCTCAGGATGGGAGTACCCCTTTATTTCTGATTACCCCACTACTATCCTATGTTCACGTAGTGTCATCTTCATGCATATTTTGCTATAGAATCTAGGTAAAAACTGCAAAGATGTCACTCCCCATTGTCTTCACCTCATAAATGGTGGCGTAAATTTTTACCAATGTGCATTGTACTTTTGCATTGTATGGATCACAATCAGGCGCTACTCCTGGACCATGTTTTACTAGACAACTATTGGGAAACTTGCTTGCAAAGAACTGAGGTGGGAACATTGTTACTTTCAGACACATTCCAGGGGGGTGATTGGTAAGGGCATGTCCCCCACGGTTTCAGGCTTGCGGTTTATCCGGAATTCCGGGGAAAACCCGTGCAAGCCCACTGATTCGGTCCGGCGAACTTGTTTAAGCACCATCTAACGTCCAGTTTTCCGGACGGAATCTGTGCTTCTCAATGGGCGGGGGGAGGGCTATTCTCCGCTCATCGGGGAGAAAAGCCGCCCCCCCCCCCCGCGCGGCCTTGGGAATGGCGCAAAACAGGACAAATATTTGTCCTATGCCGAGGGGATGCGCCCTTAGGATATGTTCACACGGCTTAAATGCGGGACGTAATTACGCTGTGTGGCCGGGGCGGGAGCGGGGGGCCGGCACTTCGCCAGCCCATAGACTTGTATTACCAGCGGGGCGTATACGCCGCTGGTAATTGACATGTCACTTATCTCCCCACCCGGCGTATTTGCCGAGCAGGGAGAGGAGACGTAATCCATAGTTTCTCTGTGGATTACCGTAATGACTGGGACGTTTTCAGACCGTAATTTGCGCACTTCGGCACATAATTACGGACCGAAATACGGCCCATTTTAAGCCGTGTGAACATGGCCTAACAGTCTAGACCTTAGAGCAGGGATGTCAAACTGCGGCCCTCCAGCTGTTGGGAAACTACAACTTCCATCATTCCCACTGTTATAGATTATATAAATGCATGATGGGAGTTGAAGTTTCCCAACAGCTGGAGGGCCGCAGTTTGACACCTGTGCCTTAGAGCTTGACATCCTCGTCACCACGGCAACAAGCCATTGTCACCTGGAACCTCAATGGAAGTGGTTACATTGTGCAAGTGCCTGCACTCCACAAGTCACAACAGATCCTGCTACCCCATTGTGTACACAATACAGGGTCAGACAGCAGGTCTAGGACAAAGGGGGCATGCACTTTGTGCAGCAACACTATACATATTACTGCCCTATAGTGCACAATACATTACACTGGCACATGGGCCACTTACCAGTTGTAACAGCCATATGCATACTACTGCCCTATAGTGCAAAATTCATTACACCACTAAATGGATGAACAGTAGGTGTATTGCACAGGGCTACTTCCCGCTTGTAGAAGCCACATACATATTACTGCCCTATAGTGCACAAAACATTGCACTAAAACATGGATGAACAATAGTTCTATGGCACAGGGGCATTTATAGTAGCCCTGTACATATTACTGCCTCATCGTGCACAAAATATTACACTAAAACAAGGATGGACTGTAGGTTTATGACATCCGAGCCCTTAACCCTTGTAGAACACCTATACATATTACTGCACTATAGTGCACAATAAATTGCACCAGCACATGGAAGGACAGTAGGTATCTTACACATGGGCACGTTCCACTTGTAGCAGCCATATACATATTCCTGCCCCATAGAGCACAACACATTACGCTGGCGCGTGGATGGAGAATAGGTCTATGGCACATGAGCAGTTAGCAGCCTTAAACATATTACTGCCCAATACACAGAGACAGACGCAGGCTTATAGGCACTACCCGTAGCAGCCCTATACATATTACTGCCCCATAGAGCACAACACATTATACTGGTGCATGGATGGAGAGTAGGTCTATGGAACAGGGGCAGTTAGCAGCCTTAAACATATTACTGCCCAATACACATAGACAGACAGCAGGTCTATAGAGCACTTACCTTGTAGCAGCCCTATACATATTACTGCCATATAGTGCACAATACATTACACCGGCACATGGATGAAGAGTAGGTCTATGGCACAGGGCACTCACCACTTGTAGCAGCCTTCTGTCACCTCCAGCATGAAGCTGATCCTGGTTCCTCGGGTGAAGGGCAGGAGCACTTTAGGGACATTCAGTTTGGAGGCTGCAGAAACCTGCAGCAGGGTCAGGAGGACTCCCGCCAGACACCAGTCCCTGTGCCCCATGCTGGTCTCTGTGTGACCCGGTCTGTGCCCGTGCTGAGCCTTGCGTGCTTCCGCCCCAAGCAGCGCCGCCCGCAGGGCTACAACGTCCCCTATCTCCTAATGGAGCACTATTCTGCAGGCTGTAGTGAGTGTGGATGGAGCACTATCCCGCAGGCTGTAGGGATTGTGAATGGAGCACTATTCCGCAGGCTGTAGTCAGTGTGAATGGAGCACTATCCCGCAGGCTGTAGGGAGTGTGAATGGAGCACTATACCGCAGGCTGTAGTCAGTGTGGATGGAGCACTATTCCGCAGGCTCCTCAGTGTGTGCAGCAGACCGGTTATCAGCTGCCGCCATGTGTTCATCACCCCCTCCTCCTCCTCAGCCCGCACCGCTATCTGGGAGAAAGAGCCGTAAAGAGAGGGAGGCGGTGCTGTGCGACACAATATAGTGCTGTCACCTGCAGGGGAGACCATGTGCACTGCTGTATGCATACATAGATACATGCAGTTGGAGTGTGATGTGTATCCATACGTGCATTGTATACCTGGGAGTGCGATGTGTGTACAGGGGTTATACATGCTGTATACCCAAGGCTGTAATGTGTGTGCAAGGGGTATATATGTATATTATACCCTGGTGGTATTCATGCAGTGAAGAAAATACGTATTTGATACACTGGCAATTTTGCAAGAGACTCTAAAAAAAATCCAGAAAATGACATTGTATGATTTTTAAATAATTAATTTGCATTCATTGCATGAAATAAGTATGTGATACAACAGAAATTAATATTTGGTACAGAAACCTTTGTTTGCAGTTACAGAAATCAGAGGTTTCCTGTAGTTCTTGACCAGGTTTGCACACACTACAGCAGGAACTTTGGCCTACTCCTCCATACAGATCTTCTCCAGGTCTTTCAGGTTTCGGGACTGTCACTGGGCTACATTGAGTTTCTTCATTGAGTTTCTTCTTCTCCAAAGATTTTCAATTGGTTTAGGTCTGGAGACTGGCTAGGACACTCCAGGACCTTGAAATGCTTCTGAGAGGGCCACTCCTTAGTTGCCCTGGCTGTGGGTTTTGGGTCAGTGTGAGGTTGGGCGACCCAGCCATAACCCATCTTCAATACTCTTACTGAGGGAAATCTCACGATACATGGCCACATCCACTCTCCCTTCAATACAGTGGAGTCATCTTTTCCCCTTTGTAGAAAAGCACCCCCAAAGAATGGGCATAACTACCGGGGTAGCAGACGTAGCAGTTGCCACGGGACCCGGACTCTTAGGGGGCCGGGCCCCGGGCAGCTGCTAACACGTCTGCTCCCCCAGTAGTTCTGCTTCTGCACCCGCCGGCAACATAACAGTTCACTGCCGGCGGACGCGGGGCCCGGCGCATCCTGCCTCTGAGCGCCTGGGCCCTCCGGCCCGAGCGTTCAAATGCAGGACTGTCCGGTGTTAGCAGAGAGGAGCGCCTCTGGTGCAGGCGCCAGCACACAGTGCTGATGTGAGCTGCGCAATGACGTCACATCACAGATTGCCCGGGAGCTGAGCTGCGAGGGAGCGTGGGACAGGTGTGTAAGGGATTTTTTTTTTTTAACATTATTGTACCTTGCCTACCTATATAAGTGGCCCCTATAGCCCACACTATGCCCTGTCTGCCTATATAAGTGGCCCCTATAGCCCACACTATGCCCTGTCTGCCTATATAAAGGGCCCCTATAGCCCACACTATGCCCTGTCTGCCTATATAAATGGCCCCTACAGCCCACTTTATGCCCTGCCTGCCTATATGTCGCCCCTATAGCCCACACTATGCCCTGTCTGCCTATATAAATGGCCCCTATAGCCCACATTATGCCCTGCCTGCCTATATGTCGCCCCTATAGCCCACACTATGCCCTGCCTGCCTATATAAATGGCCACTATACCACACATGCCCGCCTGCCTATATAAATGGCCCCTATAGCCCACACTATGCCCTGCCTGCCTATATAAATGCCCCTTATAGCCCACACTGTGCCCTGTCTGTCTATAGAAATGGCCCCTACCCTATAGCCCACACTATGCCCTGCCTGCCTATATGGGACCCCTATAGCCTACCATATACCCTGACTTCCTATATGGGGCCCCTATAGCCTACCCTATGCCTTGCCTCCCATTATAAATGACCCCTATAGCCTACCCTATGCGCTGCCTTCCTGAATGGTGCCCCTATAACCTACTCTATGCCCTGCCTGCCTATATAAATGTCCCCTACAGCCTACCCTGTGCCCTGCCTGCATATATATATATATATATATATATATATATGGCCCCTATAGACCCTATAGCCTACCTAAGCTCTGCCTGCCTACATATATGGCCCCTATAGCTACCTAAACCCTGTCTGCTTACCTTTATGGCCCTATAGGTACCTAAATCCTGCCTTCCTACCTATATGGCCCCTATACCCAGCCTGCCTATCTATATGGGGCCCTATAGCTACCTAAACTCTGCCTGTCTATATGGGGCCCTATACTTTACCTAAACCCTGTTTGACTTCCTATATGGGGCCCTATAGATACCTAAACCCTGGCCTATCTGGCAGAATGAACATAAAAGTTCTTGTACATTTTGGTAAATGCACTAAATGAGACCATCTATTAATTTTATAATGCACATGTCCAACTGTTCAATGTGCTTTTTGCACAACTTGCTGATCTCTAACAAGGAGCTTAATGGCAAAATTCCCAACAGGTGTTTGATCCCTGAATTGCCCAATAAATTTAGGGGATCAATTTGAATTGGGATTTAAACCATCCTTCTCATCACACTGTTCACATTTTGACATCATGAGACCAAGACAACACCTTACAATTGATCAACAGTACCTCGCCATTGCGAGGCTTCAAACAGGATGCTCTCAGATGGAAGTGGCCACTGAGCTTAGTGTCACAGAGTATCATCAGCAGGTTGTATCAGAGATACAGAGAGACTGGAAGAGTCTCACAGAAAGGCAAAGAAGTGGACGTCCTTTGGCTGCATTATACATCGATGACCGCTTCATTGTAAACAATGCCCTGCAGAACCGGATGATAATTGACGCCCAACTTCAGGCACATTTAAGGGAGGTGAGAGGCAACCAAGTGTTAGATCAGACCATTTACATTAGCGTAGTCTGTGTGCTAGATGAATGCCAAGGAGTCCTGAATACACCACCAGGCACAGGCATCATCATCTTGTATGGCCCAGGGAGCACCTACAGTGGATGAGGGACCAGTGGTCCAGTGGTCCTCAGTGCTGTTCAGTGATGGAAGTCAATTCACTCCGAGCAGACATGATGGCCGCCAACGATGCTGGAGACGCCAAGGAGAGCACTGAGCATCAGCCACAGACGAGTCTTTGGTGATGGTAGTGTTACAGTGTGTCTAGTCAGTACAGAACTGCTCTGCACCTTGTAAATCAGGCATCCTTAAACTGCGGCCCTCCAGCTGTTGGGAAACTACAACTCCCATCATGCATTAATATAATCTATAAGAGTGGGAATGATGGGAGTTGTAGTTTCCCAACAGCTGGAGGGCCGCAGTTTGAGGATGCCTGTTGTAAATGGTATGGTGACAAGCTTCTACTACTTGAATAACATCATTAACCCCTTAGCGACTCTGGACATAAAGTTACGTCCCAGGGTCGCTAAGGTTCCATGTAGTGGGATTGCGCTGTGATCTCACTACAAAGCCAGCGGCTGTCAGCTGCTACTTGTATCTAGCAACCGCTGGTTACAGCGCAGGATGGTGCCGGCGCCATCTCGCTTGTTTAACCCTTTTGGCGCCATTGCAAACATGGCCGCGGCGTCTAAATGAATGACGTGGGGGGCCCCCATGGCAAGATCACGGGGTTTCAATCAGTTTACGTGGCGGCTGAAAGCTTTGTGAAGGCCTCCATTGCCACCAGATTTTTTGCGAGGCAGGAAGTAGTGAAACCACCATATTGCTACACCCTAATGTATTTTCTATACAATGCATAAGGCTGTATAAATGATAAAACCCCGAAAGTGATCAAGCACCCTAGGGGGACTCAAAGTAAAAAATAAATAAAAATGTTTAAAAGTGTAAAACAAAATATTAAAAGTTCAAATCACCCCCCTTTTGCCATTTTACAAAAAAATGTTCATAATGCCAAAACTGCGTTTTTGGGTCATTTCACGTTCCCTAAAAATTGGAATAAAAGTGATCAAAAAAGTTACATGTATTCCAAAACTGGTACCAGTAAACTTCAGCCTGCAAAAAATTCCCCCTCACTCAGGTCCATAGGTGTTAGTACTAAAATGTTATAGGTCGCAGAAAATGGCGGCATGGCGCAAATTTCAAAAATAGAAAATTTTGTTTATGGTACCAAAACATAACGAAAACCCTACATGTTTGGTATTGCCAGAATCATTGTATCCACCTGCAGAATACAGAGAGAACATCATTTATACTGGAAAGTGAACGCCAAAAAAAAAAACCCGCAAACATGGCACAAGTACGTTTTTTCACATTTTGCCCCACTTGGAATTTTTTGCAGTTTCCCAGTATATTCTATGGTAATATGATTATCATCACTAGAAAGTACATCTTGTCCCACAAAATAAAAGCTCTCATATCTATAAAGGTGTAAAAAAAAAAAAAAAAATTATGGCTCTAGGAAGGAGGAGATAAAAGTGTCAACCAAAGAAAACGCAAGGTCCTTAAGGGGTAAATGCGGTCATTGTGCCTCTGCATGAACAACACAGGGCTACTTTCATCTTTATGGACCACAATGCTCCAGCTCATCGAGGTCGCATCATTAGGGAATGGCTGTTGGAGACTGGGATACCTCCAATGGAGTGGCCTGCACTGTCTCCGTGTAGAAGCTCGCAACGCTGTACCCCTGAACCTCAATGACCTGAGGGGCGCCTTTCCAGAAGAGTGGGATGCAATGCCTCAGCAGTCACTAACGAGACTTGTGAACAGCATGAGACGTTGTCGAGCTGTATTTGATGCTCGAGGACACATGACAACGCACCAAAAAAACAAAAACTCTCTGTGTGAAAGCACTCGAAGGCCTTTTCAGGCTTAAAGGGTTAATGTGTGACAGCTGTGGGTCGTAGAGGTTGCAGTCTGCACCTATTTTGGGAACAGACCCCCTGAAAGTCTCTATTTAGAATGCAGAGCCAGTTGCACCTGTCCACAACTCTCCATTCTGTTCAATGGGAGTTTCCAGTACAGCTGAACACAGCGCTCAGCTGTACTTTCGTAGAACAGACTGGAGAGTTGTGCACAAGGGTGACTGGCTCTCCATTCTGAATGGAGAATTTCAGGAGCCCATTCCCAAGAGAGATGCATATTCCAACCTCTTGGTCCCACACCTGTCACACATTAACCCCTCCAAAGAAAAAAAATATGACTCTTCATTTTTCCCTCCTTGCCTTCCCAAAGCCATAGCGTTTTTATTTTTCCACCTACATAGACATATGAGGGCTTTTATTTAGCGGGACAAGTTGTACTTTCTAAAGGTGACATTTGTCGTACCATAGAATATACTGGGAAACCGCAAAAAAATTCTAAGTGGGGCAAAATGTGAAAAAAATTGTACTTGCACCATGTTTGCGGGAGTTTTGTTTTTACGGCGTTCAATCTTCGGTAAAAGTGATGTGTTATCTGTATTCTACAGGTTGATACGCATCTGCCAATACCAAACATGTACAGTTTCCGTTATGTTTTGGTGGCGTAAAAAAATTCCAAACATTTTCTAATTTTGAAATTTGCGCCGCGGCACCATTTTGTGCGACCAATAACTTTTTTGTACACCTATGGACATCAGTGAGGCGGCATGTTTTGCGGGCTGAAGTGCACTCTTTATTGCTAGCAGTTTGGAATGCATGCACGTTTTTTAATCACTTTTATTTAGATTTTTATAGGACATGAAATGACCCAAAAAACGCAATTTTGACGTTTGGAATTTTTTTTCTTCTACGGTGTTCAGCGTACGGGATAAGTGATGTTATATTTTTATAGATTGCCCGCTGGCCCCATAGACATTCATTACTAGCGGCGCGTATTCGCCACTAGTAATTGACATGTCCCTTATCTCCCCCCGCGGCGTATTGTCCGAGCGGGGAGAGGACGCAGAATCCATAGTTCTCTATGAGAACTGTGGATTACCGTAATTATTGGGACGTATCTCGGCCCGTATTGAGCGCAGTACGGCACGAAATCCGTCCCAATTTCACCCGTGTGAACATAGCCTTATTCCCAAAAGCACATTAACCCATTAACGACCCTGGACGTATGAGTACGTCCCAGGGCCGCTAAGGGGCTTTGCAGGGGAATCGCTCGGCGACCCCCCCGCACAGCCGCTGATCGACGCTAACATCCGGCAGTAACAGCGCCGGCGGGTGGCGCCGCCCGCTGGCGCTGTTTAACCCATCAGACACCGCGGCAAAGATGGCCGCGGCGTCTGAATGAATGACGATCGGTGCCGCGCACCGATCGTTAGGGTCATCGGCACCAGCGCAGCATAGCTGCAGCGATCCGACAACCGGACACGGCAGTGGGGAGCCCTGTGAACACTCCCGTCCCTTCCATGTCCCGGTTTGCCCCACTTCCGGCCGTAGACAGGAAGTGGGGAACCCGCCCTCTTTGTACACCACTGCAATGCATTAGGCTGTATTACCACTCGCGCCCCCTAGCTGTCAAGCACCATAGGGGGACTAAATCTTACAGTGAAAAAAATTAAAAATAAAGTTTTAAAGTACAAAAAAAAGTATTAAAAGTTCAAATCACCCTCCTTTCCCCATTTTACAAATAAAAATCATTAAAATAATAAAAAGTTACACATATTTGGTATCACCGAGTCTGAAAAATTCCGAGCTATTAAAATGTAGCATCATTTATCGCGTATGCTGAACACCGTAGAAGAAAAAAAATTCCAAACGCCAAAATTGCATTTTTTGGTCATTTTATGTCATTCAAAAAATGGAATAAAACTGATCAAAAAAGTTGCATGCATTCCAAACGGCGAGCGATAATAAGTACACTTCAGCCCGCAACAAATGCACCCTCACTGACGTCCATAGGTGTTAGTACAAAAAAGTTATTGGTCGCACAAAATGGCGCCGCAGCGCAAATTTCAAAAATAGAAAATGTTTGGAATTTTTTTTACGGTACCAAAACATAACGGAAACCTTACATGGTTTATATTTACCGAAGATTGATCGCCATAAAAGCAAAACACCCGGAAACATGGCGAAAATATGTTTTTTTTCACAATTTGTCTCACTTGGAATTTTTTTGCGGTTTCCCAGTATATTCTATAGCACAGTGAAGGGCACCATTAGAAAGTACATCTTGTCCCGCAAAATAAAAGCCCTCATGTGTCTATGTAGGTGGAAAAATAAAAAAGTTATGGCTCTGGGAAGGCGAGGAGGGAAAAACGAACGTGTCAACAACAAAAAACGCCGGGTCCTTAAGGGGTTAAGGTAATAAAAAATGTTTGCGCATTTTGCACGTCCAAAGGTGTGCAAAAATAAGGCTCAGTGCACACTGCGTTATTTTGAACGGACGATGGATCTGTTATGACGGAAGGGAGAATGTGTTCATTGACTCATATAGGTGGACCGATGTGCAATATGCATTGATATAGTGTCCGTTTTTACACTTTCTGTTACAGTATACTTTTTGTTTTTTACAATGTGTGTCAATGGAAAACGGATCCTAGTGTTTGTGCCCATGTTGTAAACGTGTACGTTTGTATCCGTCATAAAATAAACAAAGCTACCCAGTCAAATTGCAAGGAAAAAACGAGTGACAGCCAATAGTAAAGCTAGTAAAAAAAAAATATGAAAAAAAAAGTATGTCAGACGTATGCTCCAAACAGTGCACGTTTGTCATACGTATAACGTATATGTTATAAAGTACACGTTTTGGCATACGGTCAAAGGCAGTGTGCACTCAGCCTAACATTTTTATGGCTACTTTTATAACTATTAAAGGGGTTGTCTCACTACAAGGATTGCTTTTTATGTTAAAGATCTTGCAAAAACAAGTCACTTTGCAATATATGTCCATTAACAGTGTCCTACCTTTTCCCTAGATATCCCCTCTTGTATGGGCTGCATCATCCCTCAGGTCACTATAGCTACAGACCTGTTCAATCTCTCATGATAGGCGCCACACTGGTTGCTATAGCTACAGACCTGGCTTCTACTGCAGCCTAGTGGAAGCCAATAAACATGACCATGAATTCAAAGTGATACCAAGAAAACAGGACTGAGGTAAGATAAATCAGTGGAGTGAGATAACCCCTTTAGGCTATGTTCACACGGTGTATTTGCAGGGCGTAATTACGCCCCGCAATTACGCCGTGTGGCCGGGGGCGGGGCAGGAGCGGGGGGCCCATAGACAATCACTGCTAGCGGCGCGTATACGCCGCTAGAAAGTGACATGTCAATTATCTCCCTGCCTGGCGGCTTCGCCGGGCGGGTAGAGGAGACGTAATCCATAGTTCTCTATGAGAGCTGTGGATTACCGTAATGAATGGGCCGTTTTCGGCCCGTGATTGGCACACTCCGGCGCGTAATTACGGACTGAAATACGGCCCATTTTAAGCCGTGTGAACCTAGCCTAAGAGTGTATCATTCACTTGTAATGCAGATTAGACAAGCAGTAAAGTGACAAGCAGATCAGCTCTCTGTCACCTCTGCGTCCTCTGAGACTTCTTGCAGCTCATCCTCTTCGTAATGTGTGACAGGTTCTTATGACATCACAGTGACCAGTGCAGGGCTCTGCCTTCCTAATGATATCACATGCTAGAGGCGTAGTCCAGCCCTACGGAAGGAAACAACATGTGAGTAATCAGAGAGGGGGGAGATACATAGAGGGCGAGCAGGCGGCCAGGCACAGTATAGACAGGAGGTGGGGGTATGTGTATGGGCAGGATGGGAGGAAGCAAGCTGGGTATAAATAGGGAGGCAGGAGCTGTATATAGGGGACTGGCCGCTCTGTGGAGATGCAGAAAGGAAGAGGTTATTTGCAGGGATGGACCGTCGGGCAGAAGCCTAGAAGTTGCTGGATGATCTGCACATCTGCTATGTGTTGTTGCTCGAACTGATAGGAAGGCAGTGAGGGCGATTGCTGGCCAGTAAATACAAGCATTTGGGCCTGCGTGACAGTACATAGAAAGGAGGAGGGATACCGGAATGGAGATGCCCCCAGGAGTATATGCAAAGCAAGCACAATCTGCAAAACACGAGGAAAGCGACTGTAGTCTACCGCAATAAATAAGGCAAAGGCTCCGGTCACCGTATAAGAGGAGGGCTATGATCGACCAGAATGCATACGAGTATATTCACACATGGCAGATTTGTTGCACAAATTTGACCGACCACAAGTTCTCTGAGTGGGGCTTGCAGAAATTCACATACTGTGGAAAGAACCCTATTCAGATGCAACAAAGCTGCCGCATGTAAATATATATAGCTACGAAGAATGTTTCGTATATAGTGATCCCTTCATCACCACAGCTAGTTTTAGATTTTATGACGCAGTGATTTTTTTATTTTTTCATTTCTTTTTTTACCCTGCCTTTCAAGAACCATGACTTTCTGTAGATGTGGATTGAGTTAGGGCGCATCCCCACGGCATAGGACAAATACCGGCCGGTTTAGCCGGCCGGTATTTGTCCTGTTTTGCGCCCGTCCCCACGGCCGCAGGGGGGGTGGACGGCTTTTCTCCGCGATGAGCGGAGAAGAGCTCTCCCCTCTCCCATTGAGAAGCACAGATTCCGTTCGAAAACCGGATGGAAGAAGGTGCTTGCTCAATGCTTTGCCGCCGGACCGCCAGCGGCAAAACCGCCGGGCGGAAAACCCGTGCAGTGGGGACTGCTGCCCAGGTTTTCCGTAGAGCACAATTTTCAGCCGGTTTTTCAGACGGTCTGAAAAACCGCGAACCCATGCAGTGTGGACATGCCCTTATATTTATCAGTGGCACCATTTTACTTTATACAGAATTTAGTAATGATTACCCCCCTCTCCCTCCCCCACCAGTGGCTGGGATCGGAGATCACAATCAATCCGATGGATTAACGCTTAACCAGATGAGGTGGTCAAGCATTTTTTGGTGCATTTTTTATATATTTTTTTTTTTTGCAGGAATACACAGCAATTACTGCTCTGCATTTTTGCAAAAAAAAAAAAAACGCACCAAAAAGCGCACCGTGTGAAACCACCCTAAAGGTATGTCCACACGGCGTCTTGGATACGTTGTTGTAAAATGTATTGCGTTTAACGCATCCAAAAATGTATCTCTATTGTTGCAATGGGCTTTTCAATGCGTAAAATGGATCAAGAATTGACATGTCGATTCTTTGAACGCATCTGTTTTATGCACTGCAAAAACTGTATGTAAAATAATTGATATGGATATTAATAAACATTGTTAAAAACGTTTTGGGTTCCATTTTTCGGTACATAAAACGTACTCAAATACGCATTTAACAAACGCCTTTTGAACATACCCTAAGGGTGCTTTCAAATGGAGTGTTTTTTGGTCCCTTTTTTGATACGTTTTTTTTTTTTTTTTTGCATAAATACAAGGCACTTAGTGCTGTTCATTTCTGCAAAAAAAAAAAAAAAAACGCACCCAAGAAAAATGCTCCATGTGAAAGCAAACTAAGGCCGTGTTCACACGGCTTATTCCCGACGGATTTGTGAGCCGTATTGAGCTCACAAATCCGCCGTGAATAAGGGGTGGGACGTGGGCGGGGCCGGAGCGCGGCGGGGGCGCCGCTCCCGGCCCCATAGACATTGCATTATCTACGGCGCGTACGCGCCGTAAATAATGCGCATTTCACTTTCTCCCCCCGCGGCGGATTCGCCGAGCGGGGAGGAGCGACGGAATCCACTGTTCTCTATGAGAGCAGGGGATTACCGTAATGACTCCGACGGATTGGCGCTGTACTGAAGCGCAAATCCGGCGCGGAGTACGGCGCCAATCCGTGGCAAAATAAGCCGTGTGAACGAGGCCTAAGGGTACTTTCACACAGTGCGGTTTTGTTGCGGTTTTTCACTTGCAATGCTGCACAACAACTAACCGGCCTTTGTTTCCAGAAAGCTTCTTTCAGTTATCTAAACTGCTTAGGGTGCTTTCACACGGTGCGTTTTCGACGCGTTTTTTGCGCAGGAAGGCACAGCAAATAATGCTGCACAAAAAACGCGTCCAGAAAACGTGTCAAAAACGCATAGTGTGAAAGCACACTTAGAAAGGTGTATGGGTATGTTCACACAACATGTTCAGTACATCTCATCAGCTTTTATGATGAAGTTAGTTCTAGACTGGATCGGGATGAGGCACTGGATGTCATATATCTAGATTTTTCTAAAGCATTTGATACGGTGCCACATAAAAGGTTGGTAAGTAAAATGAGAATGCTTGGACTGGGGGAAAATGTGTGCAAGTGGGTAAGCAACTGGCTCAGAGATAGAAAACAAAGGGTAGTAATTAACGGTACATACTCTGACTGGATCTCTGTTACTAGTGGAGTACCACAAGGGTCAGTATTGGGCTCTATCCTCTTTTATATTTTCAAAAATGATCTTACACAGGGATTACACAGTAGAATATCGATCTTTGCAGACGATACTAAGTTCTCTAAAGTAATCAACACAATGGAGGATAATGTGTTTTTACAAAGGGATCTGGATAAGTTGGAGGCCTGGGCAGAGAAATGGCAGATGAGGTTTAACACAGATAAATGCAAGGTTATGCACATGGGGAGGAAAAATCGATTACATTTTAAATGGAAAAACGCTGGGTAAAAGTGACATGGAGAAGGACTTGGGAATCCTGGTGGACAGTAAACTTAATTGTAGCAGCCAGTGTCAGGCAGCAACTGCCAAGGCAAATAAAATAGGATCATGGGTATATTAAAAGGGGCATAGATGCACACGATGAGAACATTATTTTCCCATTATACAAGTCACTGGTTAGACCACACATGGAATATTGTGTACAGTTTTGGGCACCAGTGCACAGGAAAGACATTGTAGAGCTTGAACAGGTTCAAAGGCGGGCAACAAAAATAATAAAAGGACTGGGTGCACTACAGTACACAGAAAGATTAGCAAGATTAGGTTTATTTAGTTTGAGAAAAGACGGCTTTGGGGGGACATAATAAATATGTATAAATATGTCATAGGTCAATATAGAGATTTCTTCCATGATCTATTTATACACAGGACTGTATCCAGAACAAGGGGGCATCCTCTACATCTACAGGAAAGAAGGTTTCTACATAAACATAGAAAGGGATTCTTTACTGTAAGGCTATGTTCACACGGCTTAAAATGGGCCGTATTTTGGTCCGTAATTACGCGGCGAAGTGCGCAAATTACGGGCTGAAAACGGCCCATTCATTACGGTAATCCACAGTTCTCATAGAGAACTATGGATTACGTCTCCTCTCCCTGCTCGGCGAATACGCCGAGGGGGGAGAATTGACATGTCATTTTCTAGCGGCGTATACGCGCCGCTAGCAATGATTGTCTAAAAGCCGGCGAGGTGTCGGCCCCCCTCTCGCTCTCCCGCCCCGCCCCCGGCCACACAGCGTAACTGCGGGGCGTAATTACGTCCCGCAGTTAACCCGTGTGAACATAGCCTAAGAGCAGGGAGGCTGTAGAACTCTCTGCCAGAGGCACTTGTCATGGTGAATTTAATAACAGAGTTCAAAAAGGGTTTGGATGCATTTCCGGAGCGTGATAATATAACAAATTATAGTGACTAGGATTTTGGAGGGGGGTCATTGATCCAGGGATTTTTCCGATTGCCAGATTGGAGTCGGGAAGGAATTGGCTTCTACATCATTGGGGTTTTTTGCCTTCCTCTGGATCAACACTTGAGCAAAATAGGCTGAACTGGATGGACGTCTTGTCTTTTTTCGGCCTTACAAACTATGTAACTATGTAAAACGTGCATCGGCATTCAGATGAAACGTGTTTTACATGCGTCTTTCTGATGCCTCTTTTGGATCCGTTCAAAGAATTGACATGTCAATTCTTGATCCATTTTATGCAACAGGAGCCCTATTTAAAACTATAGAGTGCGTTTCTGCTGCAGCAAAAACACATTCGAACACGCACATGCGTGTTGAATGCGTTTTACACAGCGCTATTGGTGCATTTTTTTGTTGCACAAATGCACAGCAATAAAGGCTGTTAAATGCTGTGCATTTCTGCAAAAAATAAAAGCACCAAAAAATGCACCAAAAACGCACGTCTGAAAGCACCCTAATTGATTGCTCACTTGTAGCACTTTCCAAACAGTTTAGATAACTGAAGGGAGCTTGCTGGTAATAAAAGCTTTTTAATTGCAGTGCAGTACTACAAGTGAAAAAAGGCACCAAAACTGCACTGTGTGAAAGCACCCTTAGGATATGTTCACACGGCTTGTTGGATCTGTTTTTAGATGCGTTGTTTGGATCTGTGTTTTGGACCCAAACACGCATCTAACAATGTGCAGTGTGATTTCCATTACTTTCAATGTAAAACGCACATTAGTGTTCAGACGAGGGATCACTGTTGCGTGATTATATGCGTCTTTCGGATCCGTTCCAAGAACTGTAATGTCAATTCTTGATCCAAAAGACGCAGCAGACGCCCTATTTAAAACTGTAGACTGCGTGTCTGCTGCAGCCAAACACAAGGCATTATGGGAAAGGGGCTGAGAAGCCCACAGCGCCCTCTGTTGGTTGTAACAAATCCTCAATTTGCTTTTGACCCACCGAGTCTTGAGAAAGCAAAAAGGATTTTTTAGCCAAGCCAGTATCTCTCACCTGCGTGTTGGATGCGTTTTGGATGCAATTTACGCAGCGCTTTTGAATGTGTTTTTCCAAAACAGATCCAAAACGCCGTGTGAACATACCCTTACATTACAAGAATGACCAATGACATTAGTCACTATAGAAAAAATGATTGTCCCTAAGCTCATAGTGGAAATTCTAATTCCCATCAAAGAAGATCTCAGGAAGGAGGGTCCCTCATTATGACTGTGGTAACCCCATAAGAGGCCGGCAAACTACATTCTTTCTAATGCACTTATGCCAGAAAACTCTTTAATTACTCTACAACCTCTAAAATTAGATGTGACTAATGACCTAATATATGTGAAGTGATTGTGAAATGTTCGTGGATGTTTTCTAGGCCTCATGAAACTAAACTGTATCAAGACATCCCTGCAGATCGCTGGCCGATTGTATTTTCTACTGATTATAATATCACATTTATTGGACTAGAAAAGCTCCATCCGTTTGATTCTGGCAAATGGGGAAAGATTCTAAACTTTCTTAAAGGTACATTTTTTAGTTTGTTGATTTAAGGAAATCTGTGAAGGTGATTGTGCTTAAATTTTCTTCAAAGATATTTTTGTCATATATGACTTTTAATGAATGATAGGTTTGGATCCCCTGATAATGTTCCACCAGGAGCTGCTGGTTGTCTTGTATTGTCTCTAATATAGGCTTGAATTGAGAGGGTCGTAAACATTAGTGGCCACCTCCTTATTAAGTCTCTGCCTAAATGTAGTGGTGAGAGGTATAAGCCCAACCTAGCAGACCTTTATTATATAGATGTCGTTGTTGGGAAAGCTCTGCTATATCTGTGCTGTGCTACATTAAACTATACTTGCCAACCAACTCATTGGTAATCAGGGAGATTATAGCCAGTGCCCACCCGGAAATGCCCCCACCCTGCCTGGGAACACCCTTGGTCCTCCAGGCGGGTTTGCACGAGCCCCAAACTTTTTGACACTTATATACTAGGAGGATTGGCAAAGTTTTGTACTGTCTGTTACTGCTTTGTTACCATTGTACTCATTTACTATAAGGTTATGTTCACACTGGGTAGATGGGGCTAGGCGCTGTCCTGTCTGCGGACCCAGTTTCCACATGGAAAAAAGGTCAATAATTAACACATGCCTTTTTTCTGTGATGTAGCTTTACAAATTCACGATAGAAAAATATGCATCAGATAACTAAGGTGGATTTCTGTTAAATATAATGGGATCCTAAAATGGAATGCACACAGATTCTGAAACCAAAAAACCATTTTGAAATTCCACCAAAAGAATGGGCCTAAGCAAAACATGGGGCCAAGAGTTTTCAGCATTTTTTTTTTTTAACAAATTTTAATTCAATTTTTCAAATACATTTACAGATTTGGGCACAAGAGTAACAAGGCAGCATCAGCTTAAAACACACAAAATATATGTCAGCATAGGAATATAAAAGTAAATCGTTAACTAACAAGAAAAGATACCAGTCACAATATACACTCACCGGCCACTTTATTAGGTACACCATGCTAGTAACGGGTTGGACCCCCCTTTTGCCTTCAGAACTGCCTCAATTCTTCGTGGCATAGATTCCACAAGGTGTTGCAAACGATGCTCAATTGGTACCAAGGGGCCCAAAGAGTGCCAAGAAAATATTCCCCACACCATGACAACCACCAACCCCCCAGCCTGAACCGTTGATACAAGGCAGGATGGATCCATGCTTTCATGTTGTTGACGCCAAATTTCTGACACTCCCATCCGATTGTCGCAGCAGAAATCGAGACTCCTCATACCATGAAACGTTTTTCCAATATTCTACTGTCCTATTTCGATTAGCGTGGTCAAATTGGAGCCTCAGTTTTCCTGTTCTTAGGGTGAAAGGAGTGGCACCCGGTGTGGTCTTCTGCTGCTGTAGCCCATCTGCCTCAAAGTTCGCCGTACTGTGCGTTCAGAGAAAGCTCTTCTGGGCCCACCTTGGTTGTAACGGTGGCTATTTGAGTCACTGTTGCCTTTCTATCAGCTCGAACCAGTCTGCCCATTCTCCTTTGACCTCTGGGATCAACAAGGCATTTCCGCCCACGGGGACCCCCGCTATGGATGTTTTTTTTTTTTGGGGACCATTCTCTGAAAACCCTAGAAGGTTGGCGGAAAACCCCCAGGAGATCACAGTTTCTAAATACTCAGACCCCCTTTTTGGGCCCAAAAACCCATCCCTTCAAACACTAAAATACCTTTTTTCCCCCATACTGATGCTGGGTTTGAACTGCGGGATTGTCTTGCCCAGTCTACATGCCTAAATGCACTGGTTCCCGCCATGTGATTGGCTGTTTAAAAATTTAAAGTGTTAACGAGCATTGGACATGTACTAAAAAAGGGGCCCGGTGAGTGTGGATCACCATATAACCTCTATAGAAAATAAAGGTCAACACATTAAAGAGGTAAAGCTGAGTTCTTCCACTGGCAAAATCATAGAACATACCCCAAATCGGAAAGAAAATTAAAACAAAACCAAATAAACCAAAACTATAACATGGCACTTAGATATTTTAATACTTAAATCGGTTCACCCGGGGTCCACATTTTTAAATCGAAATCACATGCTACATACTTACTGAACTTTTTTAACAGAACCCAATAGGCGATGTTATACAGGACGGGTTTTACAGTTTTTTAAAAACAGATTCATATTTGAATCCGAAAAAATTAACCCATAGACCTAATAAAAATCTAGCTGTGATTTACACGTTTGGACTTTTTAGGTAAAATTTTAAAAACCGACGGTTTTGAAAAAAAACTTAAACATTTTTCATAACCGACAAAAAATGGAAAATTAAGTATTTTCTATTGAAAGGGGGTGCCTGAAATCCAAAAACTGCGCAGCCTTAGAATACAGTATGATGCAAGTGAATGGGGTCCTATTAAATAAAATTATGTATTTAGAGGTTGGGCCCCATTACATGCGGTTACCCCATATTTCAAAATTATCATTGTTACCTTGAAAAAGCAAGTGTGGGGCTGCATTCACACAGCAAGACCAAATTGGTCTTTTTTTGGCACGCAGGGGGAAAGGCTTTTGTCGGGGTTTGCAGATTTAAGCCCCCCCCCTTCAAAAATACCACATGTTCATTTTTCTCCCCAAAAAAACTGGGGGGAAGAATAAACATGTTCAAGCTTTCAGGGTTCCCGGTGTTAAAACCCCCCGACGGAAAAACAGCCCCCTGCAGGATTTCCATTAAAGTCAATGAAAAGGTTACAGTCGGTTTTCACGATTTCAAATCGAAAACCCTTGTAAAACGACGGAAAACCTAGGGCCATGGGGCAAGCACTAATTAAAATTTTGGGGCCCTGAAATATATCCCATTTGAAGAAAAAACTAGTCCCAAAGAGACTAAGATGTAGCAGGGTTTAGCTTGACATTTACATCAGGGGTTTTAATTTTTTCGTCTTTCTTACAAGGCAATAAAAAAAAATGAAAAAAAGAGATAATATTTTTCCCCTGATCACAGAAATGTTTTCTGCCATGTTTAGTTTTTTGCATCTTGTATGTTTGCTCTCTGAATCCCTTTAAAGCTTTTTTTAAGTGTTTCAAAGATACCTGCAATATACAACTGTAAACCATGTCCCCCGGGAGGGTTTTTTGGCCGTTTATCGGGGTTTTTTTGGTTTTTCCCCCGTCTGAAAAAACCCTCCCAAAATGACACAATGGTCCTATGGAAAACCCCTGCAGCAGCCCCCACTACAACGAGTTTTTCCCCCCGCGGTCCCGCCCCCAAAAAATTCTGCAACAAATCTTTTGGACGGGGTTTTTGGGGCGGAATCGTGCTTGTGAAGTGAAGGAAGGGGTTTTTCCTCTCATCGCGGAGAAAAGCCATTCCCCCCCCCCCCCTGCGGCGTGGGGACAGCAATAAAACAGGACAAATAGGCGGTAAAACCCAAACCAGATTGTCCCTTACCCTGTGAACACCCCCAAACAGGGAATGGTGCTTATTCACACTACATTTCATACTCTTTTTGGGCCTTGCCTCCCCTAGCATTTCAATGAAGATAAAATTGGAATTGGTTTAATGAGAGAAAAATATACCTACTTTTAGTTTTGTCCCGCCTTAGTGACACTTGCATGGAACAAAATTTTATTATTAGTCCTCTGGGAATATAGGCTCAAAAATGCTGACCCCCTAAACAGATTTGTATTTAAAAAACACACAAAGGTATAAAACTTTCCGAATCCCGTTACATAGAAGTCTTATTTCGGGAATAATGAATCAAATAATAAAGATTGCTGCTGCTGTCCCAACTTTTTTTCTTCTATCGGAAACTTAATTTTACTAAAGCTGAATTGTTTCAGTTTGTGAACTACCTAATTCCAGGCAGCAGGTCTGCAATCATGTTTTAATCCCCTGCCCGCTTTGTCATCTCACCCCAAGAACATCTCCAGAATCCGCCCCCGTTTCACTGGGAAACAGCAAAAACATACATTATAAAAAAATTTAGGTCAAAACTGATTTGTTGCCCCCTAGCAACCCAAACAGAGCCCCCTCTCATTTTTCCCGAGAAAATATATGAAAATGAAGGGGTCCTGATTGGGTTTTTATGGGGGACAAAGTCCTTTTTAACCTGAACAATTTTCTTACATATGGGCCCTTATTGTTGCGCTTTTACTTCTTATCTCCCTTAAACTCTCCCCTCTCCAAACTGTCCCCCAAATGCACAGCCAGGCTTGTCTTTCTTTCCAGCCCTATACCCAGCCCCTACCCCTTGTGCACTCACTGGGTTTCCCTTTCAGTTCAAAACAAATTTTAAAATTCATCACTCTCACCCATAAATCTCTCCACAGTGCTGCACCCTTATACATCTCCTCTCTCATCTCCATCTAACTCTCTACCTGGACTCTGTTCTGCTGATGACCTTTAAATTAAATTCCTCCCATGTTCACCT